>APFE030501481.1:87820-111689 GCA_000404065.3 Pinus taeda
GGGGGGGGAGGGTGTAGAGGTGGTGGAGGAGGTGGAGGTGGTGTTGGAGGAGGTGGTAAGTGATGTGTAGGTGGTGGAGGAAAAGGTGGTGGTTGAGGAGGTGGAGGTGGAGGTTGAAGTGGAGGATTTTGTGGGGGATGTATATGTGGTGGAGGAGGAGAAGGTGGGTGAGATTGAGGTGGTTGAGGAGGTGGACGTGAAGGAGAGGAGGATCTGGATTAGGATGACGAAGAGGGGGAGGAGGTGGATGTGGAGGATGAGGGGGAGGAGGTGGAGGTATGCAAGTTAATTTAAAATTCATCTCTTAAATTCAACTATTAAATTCTCACTCTCTTCTCCATTGTTGGAAATGAAATCTATACTCTCATGAATATAGAACATATCTCTTGAAATACATAATATCCTACCATTAAATGATATTTAATACATTTAGGAAGATTTCCTCTATGCACAAATATAGTCATTCAAGTACCTGAAATTTCTTTAACATCTAAATCTGATATCTTGGCCAAGAATTTGAGGAATTTTTCAAGTTTAAATTTTTATGTTTATGTTCTTTCACTTATATTAGTCCCTTAAACACTTATAGTTCTTGTTTTATTGTTCAATGAACCATTTGTTTTGGAATGCCTCGTTTCATCTAATTATCATTTATATAAAAGTGTTGGGTTAACGTTAATGTTGTTTCTTGAATAAGAAGCCTTATGTTATTTTTTTATGTTTACTCGAAAAACATAGGATATTAGGAATCATATATGGATTTATTTATTATTTGTGAATTCTACATATCTATCATAATTATTATTACTTTTTTATATATCTAGTGGTTTAAGGAAAAAAATTAATTTCTATTTCGCTTTCTCGCATCACCTAAGATTCTTCACTTTTTAGAGAATCCACTGTTTATCTTGTATTTTGTTTCAAAATATTTATTAGTTAAGGGAAATTTGTTCTACTTGGCTATTTGTATGGAAAAATGACCTATGCTCTAGCTTCTTATGTGTTCATTGTAGGGGATCTACTATCATGGGAACATTCCTTTAATGAAATTATACTTTTGAGGGAAAGACTAAAGGAGAAATACATGTAATTAGTGGAGGACAAGAAAATCTTTAGTGTATTATCATTTTTGAAGTTGAAATCCTTTGATGATACTTATTTTTTAACATGTTATACTAAGTAATGAACATTTTTCTTTGTGGGTTGTATTTTTGAACTCGAAAATTGTGGCTTTATCTGAGTTTATGTTAATTGATTTTTTTATCTTATAGGAAATTAAATTTCATTACATATCTTGTCTTTTAGTGAAACTCATTGAGCCTTTTGTGTAATTTCAAACAATTATGTATTTATCAACAATTATTAGAGTTTTGGTTGAAGAAGAATTCACAATAGTTACTATAATAGTTACACATCAAGGAGTTTAAAACTTATAGATGGTGATGAACCATAAAATCGTAAAGATGTTGGTCTATTTGAAGAAAAGTAATTGGATAACTATTTTTCTAATAGAGAATCAATGCATAAGAAGGAAAAAAAACTTGATGTAAAGATTAAATGGGGGATTCACTAATAATTTTCAAGATTTTATAATTAGCTGAATGACTCACTAATATCTTACAATATTTTACAATTCATTGAAAGAACCACCAATATTTTACAACATTTTATATTTTATTAAAATATTCCAAAAAAATGATATATACTAGAAAATGTCCATTGGTTATTAGTAGAAAGGAAAACAGGAAATCACATGAAGATAAGGATCATAGGAATAGAAGAGAAACGATGTAGCAGAGAACCAACAAAGTGTTACTTTATATTATATTCTCTTGAGAATCCAATCACAAAAGATAGAATGATGCATCTATATATATAGATATATATTATGTCAATATAGTCACAACAGTTTAATTATCAAAACCAATTCAGCCTATCTAACATAGACTGTTGACACGACTAGAGATTTGATCGACATTATAATATCAATTCTAGAATTGTTTGGGATGGTAAACTATGTTGACTAGCCCCTAAAACATATCCCCTACCCTTAATTCCTTTTTTGTAGCAAAGAAGGGAATATTTATACTCTTACAAAAATTTGTACAAAATTTGATACACCATAAATTAAAAAATGTAAAGTCTTATAATGAAATACAAGTTCATCCATAACGGTGGTCGGTTAATTAGAAATTCTAGTTTGATGGGAAATGAGAACTTCTTGAATTCCATCTACAATATTTAAAATGTGAATTCCTCTTCTTTTCCCTTCCCTAGGCGACCTATTGGAATATTCAACTTCAATTTCCTGAGTTTAATGTTGTTATTCAGAATAGAGACCACATCCTAAAATGGCTCAAAGAAACTAAATTATGTTGTTATAAAGATGAGCAAGATTATTGTGTTATTGCAGGTGTTGGTGTTGAAGTCATATATAATTTTGTTTGATAAGTAGTTCATGCAAGCACTTGAAGATGTTGATCAAATATAGACCATTTTCATACAAATATACTTTCATGGGCATCAAATTATTTTAAATATTTCAAATATTTCACCTTGTCGGTTATTGATACATACCCTCACAATTGTTGATCAAATAGTAATTAAGGTTCTAATTGTTGCACTTTATTAACAATTCCATGAAAATAATCAATAGTACTATCATCGTCTACTTTCACTATCTTCCCTTATCTAAACCACTGTCTCTCCTCCTGTTGTAGTTGGGATTAAGTTTTTTCTCCTTTAAAACATAATTCTCATGGGTAGACTTTCCTCAAGGTTGAGTTACTTGTTGGGAGAAGAATTCTCAAATTCGAAATTATTGAGTTTATATCTGATTGCATGTGGATGATAAAGATATTGGGAAAATATTAAAGCTATTGGGCTTTGTGGTATAATGTTTTTTCTAACTCTTTCTTTTCTTGGGAAAATTCTTCGTGAGCCTTTTGAATTATAGTGGATATATTTTCATTCCTTTGAACTATTAGTTTATCTTGAAATTTATTTACATGAGCAGTTATTTGCTCACTCTGGTCAAGCAATTGTTGTACAAACTATTGGATTGCAATAAGTGGATCATCAACTATGATGGGATTGTTTCCTCGTTCTAACATTCTAACTAAATCTCCCTTTGTTATTGTTGCGTCCGCTAAATATTTCTACAATCCAACATCCAATTTTGTAAGTATCATTATTCAATGCATCTTTGAGAATCAAATTATTTTTTAAGTATTTTTTAATTTATGTAATGTATTGGTTTGTTTGTTTGTTTTTGTATGTCTATAGATTATTGAACACAAAAAAAAACAATTAGACTAACTATTAGTATCCAATACGAGAATTACACTTCAAATGAATTTAATGCTTGCATAACTTACCTATGTTAAATTTAATAAAAGTTCACTTATTTTAGTAAATGACCATGACATCATGAATGACAATGTATTCTCTTTGGTAACCACAACTATTAAATATATGTATTTCAAAATCACAATTATTTTCAAATAACATGACCTTATAATTAATTACAATTTTATGTTTTATGATAGAATTTCAAATGTTTGTGATTATAGTTTATTTTGTGTATATGTTTGTGTTTGTGCATATATAATGGTTTTACCAATACATAAAGATCATACATAGCAATTACACTTTAAATGAGTTGAATTTGGGCATTAACTTATTTTATGTGAAAATTGATTTTCAATTTAATAACATAACATTTATTTCTACAAATGATAATAACATGTATTAATTAGCACATATTTCAATAACAAAAATAACTATAATATCACAAATTATTATGATGATAATATTTTTGCAAGCACAATTACTCATTACATTTAAAAAATCTACCACAAAACATTTATCATAATTTGCAAGAAATATATACTTTAGAAATTAATTAGCTCGAAATTGATTCTTTGTAGTGATAGAATTTTAAAATGTGCTTTTTATTTTTTATTATGGGTTTATCTTTTGTGTTCTTTCTTACCTTTTTGTGTAATGATTCCACACATACATAATATCGAACTAAATATAAGAAAATTTTGAATCTTGTATTTTAACTCACTTATGTTCATTTAATTTGTTTACAAATATTTTAATCAAAATATATTTCAAAAATACAAATGTGGACTTGAATTTTTATCCTTTGATTTATATTTGTGTTTAACTTAATAAATTAGTTTTCAAAGAAAACATATAATTCGTTTAAAAAATATACATCTGTCTTTTTTAAACATGCTAAAGATGTATTTTTCAAGGTTCTTATGTTGCCTCTAAATACAAAAGTGAATTGTAATAAGCCTTGGTAAATTTTTATCAGGACCCATTTAATTGAATATGCCCCTAAAAAGTCAAAGTGGTTCAAATGATGTGTCATATATGTGGCATATGAATTTTAGTAATAGAAAAGAAAATTTGGTTTTTTGTGTTCTTATTGATGAAAATTTATTAAAGGCTTACATGTCAGATTAGACTTGTAATTCACAAGGAATGAGTTATGCCCATGAAGAGAAAAGATAAAAAAGTAAAGAATAAAGGTTCTCCTTTTTTCTAGAGTTGAATTGTCGGTTTTGTAGACGACCAAGAAAACACATGACTTGAAATAAAAATGTCAATGAGTGGAACTCACTTAAAAGGATTTCTGGAGATAAAATGTGTTGGATAAAATATAAAGGGATATTGTGAAAGAATGATTGTTATCATACCCCAAAAGTAGTAAGATGTTCCTAAGGGTCAAGGAAATATAAATTGGAAAGGACTACTATTTGTTCTTATGGGAAGTAGGTGTTAGATCTTTGGAGGAGCTACTTGGAAACATAGCTCTTTCTTGGGAGGAATGCAATAGCCTTTAATTTATTTTGAGCAAGAAAATCGTATATAAGTATATTCTAGTCTAGCTGGGTTTTTCAACAAAAAATAATACACTTGAATGTGTGCAAAGATGCAAATAGATATTATATAATAAATTAAAGAAGCTTGTTTGGATGGATAAATATATCAACACACACAGTAACCCTTGTTCATCTGCGAAACTATACTTTGTTGTAAGCTACAAAGAACTATTGCAGGTAAGAAAAATAAATTTATACATAGTTTAACTTGTAGAAAAATAAATGTATACCTAGTTTAGCTTGCTATAGGCTAGAGGACTGGGATCATACCAATTGGCCATGGAACAAGCAGTCTTGGGTAAATTAATACTATGACCTAAAGGAAAACCTTTTCAAACTCCCATGACAAGGGTTCGCCACACCTCTTTCCTAATTTGTGTATTCTCTTCTTTAAATAAAATGATAGTAATAGTAAATTATATACAATCATTATGTAGAAACAAAATATATAGAGTTGACATGAATATCTAATGTGTACTCATATAATATAAATAGAACAAATATTATAGTATTGCAAACTTTTGATGGAATGACTTCATTACATACAGTAACAAGTAAATAAATTGTATGGATTGTCATTCACAAAGAGAGGATACATCCCTTGAATTGGAATCGATATACATGGCTTGTTTTGATCATGGCAAATTTTTGGAAAAGCCCTAACTACATGAAGTATGTTTCAAAATGGAAATGATTCATTTTCAGAGTTCGATGTTTTAAGATCTGTACACAGGTATGCTTCGAGGAAGTTGTCTATACATGCGGATTTTCTAAAGTAAAGTAGAATATATATTCTGACATTTGATTGATCAGGATTTTCATTTGGTTTAGTGAGTTGATGCAGTTTTTGGGTTCAATATTAGTATTTTGGTTACAATGATATAACTACTTTGATTGATTAGGGTCTTAGTTGGTTCAATGATTAGTTGATTCAGTTGGTTCAATAATTGAGTGATCTGTTATGGTGACCAATTTTAGTTTTGATATTTGGTATTGGGCTTAAATGATGGTCATGGGTCCATTGGGAAAATTTGATGAAACGTGGCCTACAAGTTGTGATGTTTTGTATGAGGTATTCGATGTGAAAATTTATCAAACTTTGTCCACATACATGTTGAGGGTTGGATCCTTTAGTGAGGAACTCGAAGCTTCCTTCCAGTGGTAGTTGGTAAATCTGAGAAGGGGGTTGGGGCTCCCTGTCGGTGGGTGCTAGAAAATGAGAGAAGGTTGTAGCCTTCTTTAGGTGGGTTCCTGCGTATTGGTATGAGATTTCACTAGTACAATATTATAAAAAAAAATTCATTATAATAAAAGATGAAGGGAGAGACAAAAAGAGTGGTGGGTTTTTCCCACATTGGGTTTCCATGTAAAAATCCCAGTGTTCATGCATTGGTGTGTTTGTTATATGTGATGTTCAGTATGTTCTTACTACACATGGTTACTATTTAACTAATTCCTAATGATGTACTGATACATTAGTTCAAGTTAAACAAATGATGGATTAACTAAAAAGTTAGTTAATTGGATATACACTATTTGTGTGCATAATAGTCATGTACATACGCAAGTTTTATTTATTATAGTCGTGTAGAGAAATATGGATAATAATAAAAGAATTTTAAGGAATCTTAAAATATTGATTCACCCCCCCCCCCCCCATCTTAGTATATTTCACAAGGATATTAACACTACCTTCGGAAAAACATTTTTTTTATATAAAACAAATAAATAACATGAGGTCAATTTGTTACTTGACCAAACCTTGACCACTCAATTAATTACTCTGCTCATTAGACACTTAAGTAGCTATATCTATAAGCTCCATATATGGCATGAACACACACAATGTTATGTTCCAACAATCTCAGTCTTTGAGATTGTATAATATAAGAGTAGTAGGGGATTTCGAGGATGTTGGATTCACTTTTTCAATGAATATAAGTCAGATCCTATGAAAACGTGCATATTCTAAACATTTTACATTTTACCATGCCTTGCAACATGTTTGATTATATGCAATGAGCATGATGGTGTTAATTATAAAGATATGGAAATAAGGAGAAGATGCATTCCCATTCAATGTGTTTATGAAATATATCACCTATCCAAATTGAGGTTTCCAACATCTTCCATCCATTATTCTAAATTAAAAGTGGAGGAACAAATTTGCAAGGTTTTGGTTATTATGGTGTAAATACTTAGAAGAGTTAAAAATATTGTAGCTAGAGTATCTCTATTTTTAAATGTTCTACTTCAAAAAAACAATTATCCATGATGGCGATTAATGTTGGATATATTGCAAATGATTAAAAAGTGATTACATTGATGGAGATTATGGGGTAGGATTTCTAGATACTTAAAACAAAGTAAATTAAGATAATGATTACAAACATTTTAGTGAAATATTAGTAGGAAAAGTAGAGTTTAGAAGTGCATGGGGATTCCAAATGAAGAATTTTTTGTTGCAGCGAAAAATACCCTCCAAAAGTTTGCCTACACTTGAATTTTTGGGCATACTGTGGATCTTGTGGTTGGTCGTTCTGTAGCCACTTCTAACTCTTTTAAATCTTGAGATCCATTTTGATTTGGAAGTGTCGAAGCCACTTCTAACTCTATTAAGTATTAATCTCCCTTTTGGATTGGAAGTATCGAAGCCAATTTTAAATCTATTAAGTCTTGAGCTCCCTTTTGGATTGGAAGTGTCAAAGTTACTTGCTCACACATGCTTAGTCCGTAACAATTGCATGAGTGCATTCTTGTGCACAAGCTTTAAAAAAAATATCACGATCCATCAAGACTGTGACCTGTGTGATGTCCACTCCATGCCGACAGTCAATGCACACTAACATTGACAATTTATCACTTCTAGCCGCATTTGTACTACTATTTAAGTGAGTTTTGCAAATTTTCGCTTCGCGCACCTTTGTTTTCACGAGTGTTATTCTCATGTTTTCAATTGTCCCTTCACACACCTTTGTTTTCGCGAGTGTTGTTTCCATGTTTTCAATCGTCACTTTCACTTTGCTTTTGTTTAATTACTTTCATTTCCATGTTATGTTCACCCTAGCATGTTTTGTTTTCACCATTGTTGACATATCTCAAGTGTCGTTAGCACTTTTATTTTTATATTGAAAGTGTCATCTTTTGGCATGGGAATTGTCACTTATCATGTAAAGTGGAGTTTTTTTTTTTTTTTCAAGACAAAATATTTGTGATAATGATTTTTTATTATCATGTAGACATGTTCCACACTCATTTCCAAATTTTTACACATTTTCACACAAGTGTCGTCATTGTTGTTGCAAATTGTATCTTTTGGGCTGCACATGGAATGGGTTGTCATAATGTTGTTTAATTGAGGAAATTATGTTGTTCATGTGTTCTGAGTGTTCCATGTTGTTTCTTCAAGTAAAATAAATGTTTGATCATGTTCAAGTATTTCTTTTATTCAACTTCCTCCCATTGATCCGACACTTAGTCAAAATTGGAAAAAATCCTGACCGGGCCACTTAGCCTCATCCAACCCTACTGAATTGGAAATTATGCAATCTTGGTCCTCAAGTAGTAACGTTTTCTCTTGACATTGCACAATGCACAATATCTTCCTCCCACAACTACGCATTTCACAAACTCAGTGCTCAAGCCTAGCCCCTAAGTCCTAAAACTATGCAATCTTTCTCTCCAGCTAAGCCAACAATGCAAATTTTCCATTCTCAATCCTGAAGCCTCAGTCTTGAACTCGAAAAATACACAACTATGTAATCACCTGTCCTCTTGTCATTCAAGTACTGTGCATTTTCAATTTCAGTGATCAAGCCTATGCCTTGTCCTCAAAATCCACGCAATCATGCCCTCCAGTCACGCCTAAATTGCACATTACGTAGTCTCCAACCTCAAGCCTAGCCCTTGAACTCCTAAGATACACAACTACATAGTTACCTAGCCTTCTCTACCATCGAGAACTACAAAGTTAGCTAAAACAATGCAAAAACCATCAGCCTAGCTCACTTACTCCTAAAACTGTGCAATATTTTTTCTCAGTCCAAGCATGAACTGCGTATTACGTAGTATAAAGGCTCAAGCTTGACCCTTGACTTCCTGAGTTGGTTAATATCATAGTCACTGAGCCTCTCCCTCAACTTGCCACCATTTTATGTCTTAGCCAGTGGATCATCATGGAAGATTTTAGACTAGGGATTTATCAGATTCATGTTGTCTTTTCATGAGTGGATTGGAGATGCAGGAAATATATCATGTTATGGCAATATGATGAAGAAAGAGATGGAAAAGGAGGACATGATAGAAGACAAATATGGAGCTAAAGAAATAATATGATCATCAGTCAAGAAGATGAAGGAACACTAGATTACAATAGAATATCAAATATCAGGACTCCATGAAGACTCCATATGATTCAAAACCCTTTGGAGGGTGGATATGAAGAATAAAGCATATCTCTCATGAAGATGAAGCATTTCACATCTATTGTTGAAGACAGAAAGGAAGAAGCAGCAAGAAGGATAGCTTGCCACCACCACATTATCATGCAATCCATGTCATCGATGTCATGTCATGTTCTATGATGAGTCATCATATGCCACATCATTATTCTGGATTATGTAATTATTTATTCAAAATGTACTGTAAAGTATAAGTCCAAAGGACACAATCAGAATATGAAGAGGCATGTAAAGTCGAAAAGTCATAAGAAGTCAAATAGGCATGCGGTAGTCAGAGTCATAAGGAAGGTGAAGCATCACATATTGGCTATATATACACCCTCACTGTATGAGAAAAGGACTTTCCACCTTGGATCCTCTTGCAAGGCATTAGAGAGACGAACTAGTTCTTTTGGGGAGAAAGGAGTGGCTCCAATGCTCTGTTATTGGAGCTAGTGATGTCCATTGTATACATGTGTTCGGGAACTTTTACTTAATATATGAAGCCTAATGGCCAACATGTTCTTCATGCATAGATTATGAATATTCATAAGATTTTTCTGTGAATGTTTATATTTCATGTTTATTCGAAACTATGCTAAATTAGTTGAACTATTTCTATTATTTTACTACTTATCATATTGAGAATGTGTTGTAATGGTTACTATTATTGTCACATCCTTGTGGACTATTCTACTCGATACTAGACAAATATTTCTTGTTCGTTGGTTGTAATGACCATTGCATCTTTTTGTACTATCTCACTGGATGTTAGATGGATCCTCTTGGTTGCGTGTGTCTCTACTAAGGTGCTACTAAGACCTCTCGCCTTTTTTGTAAAATATTTAAAAAATATATAACATTAAGGAACATTCGGTGAAACAATCTGATATACGGTAATAATTTGGTTTGATATTTTTCTTTAATATATCTGTAAAGGCTTTTGTAATATTAAATTTAAATATAACACTTTTATCTAATTTTACTAATATTATAATATTTAAAAATATTTAAATATTAAATATCTAAATGTTTATATATAATTTTTAAATATTTTTACCGAATTTTTCGTATACTATACAATTAAATAATTTTATTTGACCATAATATTTTACAAATTTTAGCTTACATTATTTACCATAAAATTAATAAAAGAAACATCCTATTTAAACTAGTTGATTTATTTATTTTCTCAGTTATTTCTGGTGAATTCCGCGAATCTCTTGTGATTTTCTTTAATAAATGTGGAAAGGGTTTTGTAATATTAAATTTAATTAGTTTTACTAATATTAAATTAATTAGTCTAACTAATTTACCATTGGTTATTTCACTAATTTTTTCTTGGATAGGATTATATCAACATATAACGCACGATACCCAAGTGGAAGAAACAACACAGTAATATTTCGGATAAGATTAATGAAGTCTAAGAAACAGAGCACTAGTTTTTGGGTATTTAAAAACCATTTTACAACCTAAGGCAATTAAAAGAAACAAATTAACAGAAAATGGTTTTAGAATTTTTGTGTCTGGATAGACATGCCTTAAATTTAGATGGATCTATTCAATCTGTTAAATTTATCACATAAATTGATGAGGCATGGAGATTTTTTACAAAATACAATCGACTTACCCTGTTTGCTGGTTTGTTTATAGCTTGACATCCCAACCCGCACACCTCACTATAAGTGGTATCCAACGCTGGAAATCCTTAACAAGGAACCCTCCGATAGCTAAAATTCCTTCACATCTATTTCATACTGAGGAGGAAATATCTTTGAATACAGCTACATTTGTACTGTGCCGCACATATATAAGTAAATGATAAACTAACAAAAGAATTTATGAACGTCTGGAACTTGCACTTCAACAGTGTCTAGGGACATGCCAAGCAGGACTTTAAATGGTTTTAGATTATCCATTGAATAGGAAAAAAATCTATTGTTTTGGGACCACTTGTTAAGCTATATCACTAATGACGTGAACCAATTTATGATAGATATCAATATAAAAAAACCCTCCAGACAGGGAACTTCCTAAACCCCAAATCGCAAAGGTAAAACAAACATTAAAAAGGATTCAAGAAGAGGTTTGCCTCAACAATGTTGAGTTCAGAAAAAATGATGAAAAGGCTTTCTGCCTCTGCTATGCTACTCCAGAAAATATGAAAGACGCAGTAGCATCTCCATCGACATCACTGTCACCATTGAATTTAGCATGAAAGGAGTTTCATTCCTCTGCTTTGATACCCCAAAAAGTATAGAGAGAGAGCAGCATTTGCATCAACAATAGCATGGCCATTAGCATTAACATCAGGTTGCTCCTTATAAAATATATGACTAGACTCATCATCCTTATAAAATAACTATGTTGGAAAGTGATGATGATTTACAGTCATCAAGGAGAGTCGTTGGAAATTGGAATCCTTAAAGGCGAACACATAACCCTATCACATGACCTTATATATATAGGGAAATATGGCCAAGAATACTGTTACAATTTTCAAAAAACATGTTCAAAAAAGCAAAAAGCAGACATTCTAATTTGAATCATCTCTTTAAAATTTTAAAGACAAAAAGGGGCTTATTTTGAAGTCGAAAAGCAACGGTCCAGTTTGAATCAGCTCTTAAGAATCTTTAAAAATAATATATTAGCAGTCTGGTTTGAAGAACCAAATAGCCAATGGCCCAATTCAAAAAAAGCAAATTATTCAATTGTTTTAATTGATATCCACATAAACAAGTGAAAAACATTAACTATTATAACGAATTCAAAATGTCAAAGCTAACACAACCATCCATTTAGGCTCCTCAAAAAGTATTTTGATATATATCAAAGATCGAAAATGCAATCTCAAAATAGAAAGAAAACAATTATCTAGTTCTGAAAGAAAACATTTCTATATATCAAAATCAATTACATTTTAAAAAAATAAAATCAAATCTCAAAATAAATAGAAACAATTACATAACCTAAAAAATCATGGGTTTAATATTCTTTAGATAACCCATAAAAATGAATTGATTTATAAAATAGATGTGTACTCATGAGAAGCATAAATACACTACTTTATAGGGCATTCCATTAACCAATATTTTAATGAAAAATGACAAGGATTAATTAAATAATAAATTTATTTTATATCATTATTAAACATAATTATAACTAACTAAGTTAATAATCAAAATCCTTATTCAGAAGTCTATGGTAAACTCTTATCAAGTGTCAAAATTTGCAATCAACTACAATCAACTATCAAAATCACACGTGAAGTTCTGACTAGAAAAGGAAATATATGTGCATGTGGTTGAAATCCTCCAATCACACTCTTGAACCCATATGTGTGTGGGTGTAATAAAAAATACATTATAGCATCCCTACTACTGAGAACCAAAACCCTAATCACACGTGTGAGCTTCGAGCCCTGCCATTTCGAACCTATACAAACAAATCTTTGTGAACTACCTCAGACCTGTGAGAGCCAATCCAAAGAAAGAATAATGATTGATAATCTCTGAATGAGGGTCATTTTCCTTGTATTTATAGCCATCCAAGGGTGTCCAAATTCTATTTGGGTCGACCTATCATTTTTTTGCACTTGGGGGTTTCCACATTAAAATATATTTTTCCTTAACCAAATTGAATTCTTCCAAGGGCTAGTAGAGGCCTTCCTTGATGAGGAAGATTGGTAAAAGAAGGGAATTTATTGCTAAGCTTCCAAAATTAATGCTCCCTCTTGGTTAGGGAGAAATTATTGATTGCAACATATGTCCTATAAGAAATATTTCGTCATCGTCAAATGTCATCACTACATATCTTGGCTCATCTCTGCTTGTGTGCTCATTTGTGCTCATCTATGGTCATTTGCCCATTTCTACTTATGCTACTATCCTCATATGTTGAACATTATTGAACATAAAAGAAGAAGAATTTGATATTGGAAGGGCGTCTAAGCTACCACCCTCTATTCATCGAGTGTGAAAATTACACTACTAAAATCCTGTTGCAGTAACTACAACTTAGTTTTCTGATTGTAAGTTTAGCAATTTATCTAGTACAACAAATACCAAATAATTCACACTACAACCTTCACAAATAAATTGCGGAAGAAAATAGCATTGGACAATAAGAAAGTACTAGCGAACACACATAAAAATTAACACATCTATTTTTGGACAAATATCCCCGAAAAAACCCAACTTCGGAAAATTGGCACAACAGTTGAGGCTTTTTATTATTATGCAGCAATAAGAAATTAGGAGTACAATATAGATGCCAAAAAATAGAAATATTTTATAGAAAATACTAGAAAATCTATCTTGAGGGAAATTACCCTCTCTCCAAGTAACCTCAACACTTGACTACTATTAAAAAGCATGTCGTCCAACAAGGCCTGCACACGATCTGTGTCAACTTGAAGCTACCTACGACATGTTTTGTCTGAATTGTATGTTAATCAATCCATATTTACTACTACTGATAGGGGAGAATGCTTCTCTAGCACTCTGGAATCACTTCCTGACCTCTCGAACTAAGGACGTCTTCCCCTTAGCAAAATCCAATTTCTCTTTGAGGGTTTGTGTTTCCTTTGCGTAGCCTCCTAGAGAAATTTCAACCTTTCTCTACAATGCACTACATTGTATCAGGAAAACTTCCTCTTGCCTCTCTTTCTCTACCCCTCATTGTCTCTTCTTCCATCTATGGATTTCTGAAAATTGCTTCTACTCTCTCGCAATCGAACTTCCTAGTGAAATCAAACTCCACAATTGTATCAAGCGTGTTCTCCATATACCCACTGGCTTATTCTTATAATCAATTATTGGAGAACCAATGAGCAATATTAAAACTTAATCAAGGGCCGATATTAATTCCTAATCGATTCATGTCAATTTCTAGATAATTCATACCTTATCTCAATTAATTTTGATTCATTAACGAGTTTTCCAAAATTTAAACTTAGGAAACATTACAAAATAGGTTAATAATATAATTCAGAGACTTCTAGGAGGAATTTCCAAAAATGATTTATGGGTTATGGAGAAATCCTATATTCTAGCATCTCCACAAAGGTTTGATACTAAAATGCATTTGGTGCTACAAAAACTAACACTCCCTCTTACTGAAGAAAGTATTATAGTGTGATAGTGCTTTAACACCCTGCCTCTATATCACCCTCTTCCAAGCTATGGATGTTTGGCCACTATGAATGTCTTCCACTTCCCACCAACCACTGCGCAACTATGATGTCGCATCTATGCTCCTGCTAACACTTCTTCCAACTCTACATTTGTGCTACAACTCCCTCTCATTTTTTTTTTGCTGCAACAACTGAAACTGAGAAGCATCCAAAATACTGAATCATCTATGTCTCAAGCATTTGTCTCTTGATTCCTAACTGTGACTAGCATCTGCATTGTCTACTAAAGAATCTACGCTACTCCTTACTCTACATTGTGCCACTTCGCACTACATTATGCTCCTCGACACCTGACTACTACTAGTCTGCAATTATCATCATGGAATATGACTGCATGAACTGGCACTAATCCATCTTGGTATTGAATATTGTGGTCCCCTGTATCAAGGTAATGATCCATGAGGGAGACACCTCAATGGGTGGTACCTATGTATGCAATCTCTACGACTACAACCCCAAGTCACCTCAACTCACTCTTAGAGTTATGGTTGGCATCATAGTGAAGTCCTCCTCCAACCTAGATGAAAACTTGTTATCTTGGCTAACGCTACCTCTTGGTCTTGCTTCTCCTAATTTTCCCTCTTCCTGAGAGGCTACTGCATAATTTAGTGATTGAATTCACCACATCTGAATCACTTTATCATTGATATGTCCTTGTTTTTCTTCTTCTTCTCCCCCTTCCCCTGACTAGGACCTTTCGATGATAGGGCCACATCTTCTTCTTCCTTCTCACTCTTCATGCCCTTGTTGCTATTTCCACTGATGGTACTCTTCAACAAAGAACATCTCAACTCCTCCTGTTGTAGATTGGCCCACATCTTGTTCCATCTTGGTAATGTGTCTCTTCCAAAGATACTTTGGAAAAACACTTTCCAATCCTCTTAGAAACTATTTAGTGCTTGTTTTTCAAGATTTGTGGGTTGGGTTTCCTCCCCAATGGCTACTAGTTGATCACGAATCTTTTGAATCGCAGGGACGAAGCCAACTATGCTCTTACCCTTCTACATCCTTATTCTTCTCAACTTCTCCTAGAAAAAATATTTTGATGCTGGGAAGAACTCTAATATAGCATGGAGAGAGCATCCCAAATTTCTTTGTAGTCCCTTTTCTAGCTACATGTGAGACACTACTATCTCAGACTCCATCCAAGATCAGCTGCTATGTCTTCGCCATTTCTTTTTTGTACTCCTTCAGTTGATCTGTATCCTGGGTTACTACCAAAACATTATCCACATAGGCTTTCAAGTCGTATTCATCTAGGAGGAAGAACATCCTAGCCTTCTAGATGACATAGTTGGAGGTTCCTTCCAACATATCCTATTCTATAGGCTCAGTTGTGGCCATCTCTAAAACTATAAAAAAATCCCTCTTTCCCTCTTCTCAACTACTAGATCTTCTATTCACACTTCTTCTAGAGTGAAAATATATGCTCACAACTAGTTACAATTTGTAACTTGAAATGCTAGATATTTAAAACTCAAGATCCACTAAGATAATTTTTCCCTGTCTGTGTGCTTTTCTCTTCCACCCAACATTGGTTCTTTTACTAAAAACTATTGCAAAACCCTCTACATCCAACCACAAAATCTGGTCACCAAAAATCTGAGTTATTGATACTGCCTCTAACTGCTACAATCACTATTTTGGGAAAAATAATTTTTCTTCCACGTACAACTAAAAATCGAATTTTCCTAGTAATTCGCACTGCCTAGTTAGGTACTACGCAACCCCAGAAAATTCCAGCCTTCTTCTCCATCTGAACAGTGAAAATCCCTTCTCTGCTTCCAAGCTCCCTCAATAATCACTCACTGTCTAATACCATGTGAAAATTTCACTACTAAAATCTTATTGCGGTGACTGGAAATTATTTTTCTAATTGTTAATTTAACATTTTATCTACTATGGAAAATACCAAATAATTAACACTGCAGATTTCACAAATAAGTTATGAAAGAAAATAGCACTAGAAATTGATAAAATAATAGAACATACAAAAAAAATTAACACAGTTATTTTTGGAGAGATGTCACTGGAAAAACCAGCTTGGAAAAACTTATGCAGTAGCTAAGGGTTTTATTATTATGTAGCAGTAAGAAATTTTCAGCACAATCTGGATATCAAAAACTATAAATCCTGTATAGAAAACACTAGAAAAAATATATGGAGGGAAATTACCTTCTCTCCAAGCAATATTGGACCTTGACCACTACTAAAAATAAAGTCATCCAACTAGCCTTTGGATGCTTTGTGTCAACCTGAAGCTGCCTACCACACATGTTTATAGAATTGTTTGTTAATCAAGTCGTCCTTCCTGCTACTGACAGGAATAATTCTTCTCTGTCACTCTGCAATCTTTTCTTGACCTATGGAGCTGAACACATCTTCTCCTTAGTAGAAATAAAACTTCTCTTTGAGCATTCTGCACTACCTCTATGCATCCTCTTGAAGAAATATCGACCTTTCTCTGCAATGCACTATACCGAATCTGGAAAAATTCCTATGGCCTCACTATCTCTACCCCTCACTATCTCTCCTTCCTTGTATGGCTTTCTAACAACTGCTTCTACTCTCTAGAAATTGAACTTCCTAAGGAAATTGAACTCCACAAATGTCTCAAGTGTGTTCTCCATCTACCCATACACTTCTTCTTATAATCCTCTATTGGAGTACCAATGACCAAGATTTAAACTCAATCAAGTGCCAAGATCAATTCCTAGTTGATATATATGATTTTCTAGATAATTCATACCATATCTCAATTAATTTTAATTAATTAACCTATTTTCCTAAGTTTAGACTTATGAAACATTACAAAAATAGGTAAATAATCGAATTGAGAGATTTGTAGGTGGAATTTCCATAAATGGTTTTTGGGTTATAGAGAAATCTTGTATTTTGGCCTCTCTAGAAAGTTTTGAGACTATAAAACCTTTAATTATACAAAAACTAACATCAGGGAGCCACTTATACCACCTGTAATCATTGTCAATGGGGAACTCAATGCTACTACCTGTGAAACATCAAAGTGATTATCGTCGGGAAATCATGGTCAGCCTGGAACTACATCGGAAAACACATCTCAACATGAAATCCAATAAAAATAAGTAATGTTCTATTGGACACTCTCACCTCATGTCTATGATAATGGGGAAGGTCCTATGGGACACTCTCACCCCAAGTCATCTCATAAGGGAGCATACATCTTACACCCTTTGTTGCTATTCACAACAATGCCCACCAAGGGTCATGTGGTAGAACACCTTGCATAATAAGGTTGGGAGAAATACCTGACTTACCAAAGGTAAGGATCACACACCTCCAAGCCCTCTCAACCCATTGGCCAAGCGGGGAGTGAAAATTCCAACAAGCCCAACTTGTAGGTATGATGCAAACTGGGATATATTGTGCTAGACGAAGATAGGGATACTATAGGGGATAAACATATTCCACCCTATAGGTAACAGATAGGGATACTATCCTATTGTCTAGAGATCCCTTAACCTAAGGAGCCCTCCATCTCAATTCCACACCCTGTGAGCTCATACAGGGGGGAATATTTGGCTTAGTCTCCTAAATCACCCTTCTCTCTATATATGAGAAACATATCAACATGATCATATCTATTACTGATTTAAACATCTCAATGAATATTTCAATCACACTACCTCATATATTACCAAGAGTAGTAGTCCTCTAATTTCTTGTTCATGCAGTTCATCAAATCAAATATTATGTTATAACAAATGCATGCCACAAAAGGATACCGTATTCATCCTCCCTTTGATAGAGGCAGCAACCACAAGCCTAATATTATCTCATATAGTAGCATTGTCTCAACACAAGGAGATATCTCAATCCTAGCAATATACAAGATTTTCTACCAATCAAATCCCACTTTTTATTATCGTCAGGTATCATTGTCATATCCAAAACCTTCTTAAATAACTCTCCAAAGAGATCCCTTAACCAAATTGTAGGACAACTAGCCATGCTAGCAACAATGTACTCAACCTCGGCCACACTTAAGGCTAAAGACTCCTATTTCCTTTTCATCAAAATGGCATGATAGTCCCAAGATAAAGCAACACCGAAATGTTATCTTTCTGTCAATAATGCTGTCCATCCTAGTCATCATTAGTGTATATGTGCAATCATACATCCCTAGAAGTATATGTGAACCCAAGATTGATCATCCCATGTGAATATCTGAAAATGTGCTTTTTGGCAACCCAATGTGTAAGAAGTGAGCTAATCATTGATTTACTCAGGTTCTTCTCAACAAAATATATCTCTATATGGGTGTTCACAACGAACATCAAGGCTTTAATCAATTGTCACTTTCCAAGTTAGGTTTAGCAATATATTTTGCATAACTTCTTGAAATTCAATCAGAGTTTCCAAGTATTTTCATTTCCTTGTTCCAAAGACTCTTCAATAGCTTTATCATATATATTTTATTTTCCAAACTTCAAAAAGTAATTCATGAGGCCAAGATTCATTTTTTCAAACATCAGAGGCCAACTCCCTCTTACCTTGATCATCATAGTCTCATTACCTGTCAAGAATAGACCATCAACATATTAAACCAAAATCAATGTCATAACTTATATCACTTTGAAGTAGATGTTTGGATCGACATATCTTCTTGGCTTCACCAGGTAATTGTTAATGCATACATACAAGGCTCAAAAAGCTGGCTTCAAACTATACAATGCTATTTGCAAACATTATATTTATCAAACCAATATACTTAACCTCACACAAATCAATATTGTGCAATTGAATCAACTAAGTCACCTTATCAAACCTTAGATTCCAAATCAAAACTATTCAAAAAAAATTATGCCAATATCACTATGACAAACTGTTCAAGCCAAATGTCAAGTAGAGCTAACATCCAAATACCAAGTTACAACCTTATCTGTTTCCATGTCAACAATTGTTATTTACAAAGAAATATCATGCCAGACTTCATCAAGCCATCCTCATGATCATAATATAAATCATTTTTGTCACTAGATGAAAATGCATACACCGAGGATAAGTCATATAAGTTTCATCCATTCATTGTGAGATAACTGTATACTGAATTAAAATTGTTTATACTTCAATTAATGTGCTAAAGGCCAAAGGTTCTAGTCCAGAATCATTTACGAATGTGGGGGATCACTTATCCCACCAAGTCAAATAAGTCACACCATCATCATATCAAGGAAAATTTCCACTATCAAGTAGAAAATCTAATAAAAAACTTGATTTTTTATCACTATGGATTCAAGCATTCCATAAGTCAAAACATATTTATAAACTATCAAGCATTATTTCAATATTCTAAGGCATCATCAATTATCTTAGCCAATATTTCTCATCATCTATTTTGAGTCAAGCCAATAAGCCAAATCTTTTCAAACCCTTCCAACTGTTATCAAATATTGTCATATACTAGCTCAAATGACTAGGTCAAGGAAAACAAAATACTGATATGCATATTTCAATCTCCTGCAAACATAATATTAGCCAAGAAATTCACATTTTATATTATAATTCAAACTTTATATAGATCGTAAAACTTCCCTGCTCATGAAAATTTTAATTATTTACTCCACGTATGTAGGTCTTTCATACTCCTGGTGCACTCCTGGTCTCATAAGATTTTAGTTTTATAGGCTCAAATACACGCATATACCTTATTCCATGCAGTTGAGAGGATTATAACTGAACCCTTAATCCTTTATCCCAACAATTGAGACTTAGACTAGGAGACACCTTCTCTTCTCATATCATAACTTGCCAAAACTTCTTTAATAATATTAGATGGTTATTGATGACCAGAATTAATTCCTTCAACAATCAAGTGTCTTCTATTCATTTTCTGCAATTAATAATAGGTGTACAAATCTCATGGAGAGTTTCTCCCTCTGAATGAGAAGCCACTTTAGTCATCATCATTCGAGACATCAACTTGTCTATCATAAAGTTGTCTGACATCAATAAAATTTTCAAATCATGAAGTGAAACTATATAAGGTTTTTTAAAAATTTATGCATCATATTCATAGCATATCAACATTAGCTACTTCATCATCATATATGAAGATGACATGAAACATTCATTAGAAGTTAATGGAAAATAATTATAATAGCTAATAGGAGTATACTTCAAGGATCATAATCACAAGATCACTTATTTATCACATTATCCAACCATTAAGACAATGCATCCAGATTTACCACATTGTCAAATTTACTAACCTTATCAAAACCTAACAAGAAGGTCTTCAATATCAATCTTATTGTTACACTTTTATCATCAAGGTTACCATGCTTATCACAAGCATTAACAATAGTATCAAGTCATCATATACTAAAATCGATGCATATAGGAAGCTTCATAAAATCAAGAAATCCACCATGTCTAAAATATAAGATCCTTTCTAAATATCAACTGTACCAATATATCACATGTACGAGATCATACTTACATTTCATATGCATCCATGAGTCATTTATGAAGGTGATGCTATTTCCATACCCTAAACCTCGACTTGTCCTCCAATATTGCAGCTAAATCATGACATTGAAACAATACACCATATATACTTTGTAGTATTCATATACCTATGCACTTTGTATCTCTTATCTTTTATTAATAGCGGGATCACTTTTCAACTTTTCTTCACGTTCGTATTTCCTTTTCTAGTAGTAGATTTCCTCTTTTTGTACTAGCTTTCTTTTCCTACACTTTAGATGATCCTCGAGAAGTATTTTCTTATCACATCTCATTTATAGATTAGAATCATTAGATACTCAAAAATTCATTCAAAGCAATAATCAAATCCATAAATAAAAACAAGAATACTATGACAAATAATTAACATAAATATAAAATGTACTTAGCTTTTAAGGAGAAGTGATCATATCCCTCTTGAACCAACCTTCAAGATTCATTATTTTCTATTATCCATGTAACAATCATGCCTTCAATGATTCCATTGACCTCATCAACAACCATGCCACATTGAGGTTATCCAATCTAGGGCTATACTTAAATATGTCACAAGTGTTAGCACAACTTCTCATTGATCATGTTGGCGTTTCAAAACAACAAAACTTAGGCCTTTATCTTATTCTAGGGTTTCTTCCAAACCCTAACCTTAATATATCCATCAAACCACAATAATAAAATTGCCTATGGTTTCCTTCAAACCCTAGTATTCTTTTAGGTATCCTCCATTTTCTCTTCCTCTCATCATTGGTGATTTACCAAGAGTGATCTCAATGACTTCTGTTTAATCTAGCTCTAAAACAATGTTAATTTTTCTTAGGGCTATATTTTCATTTGCTTTAGATTATTTCATTTCTTCATTTACACATTAAATTTAGCCAGCAATATCATAACATTATTCAATTTTACAACATTATTCAAAAACATATGTAATTATATAGAAAGAACAATATCATCATCAATGCTTCAAAACCTAAAGGAACAATATAAGAAAATAATTCACACATAGAAACACCAGGATTGGTTGGAGTTCAGGAAAAACCCCACAAGGGGGCAAACAGTTTCAAATTTATCTTCTTATTAGATTGTCACTGAATGTTTCAGCAAAGAGACAGTACAATGATTCATATCTTCAACCACAAAACCATCAAGAAAAATCAACTAAACAACATCCATGAGATGAACCCAACAATGCTAATAATCAAAACCATGATTCAAAATCTTATGGTAAACTATCATCAGCTATTAGAATTTTCAGTCAATTGTTGTCAATTGTCAAAATCCAACCCTAAGTTCCAACCACATGAAGAGAGAGATGTGTGTGTGGTTTAAACCCTCCAACTGCACTCTTGAGCCTATGTGCTTGTAGTTGCGACCAAAAATATGATGTAGCATCCTTGCGGATGAGAACTAAAAATTCAAATCACATGTGCAAACTTCAGACCCTACAGTTTTAGACCTGCACAAACCAATCTCCGTGAATTACCTAAGACCCGTGCAAGTGAAACCAAGGGAAGAAGAATGGTTTATTATCTCTTAATGAGGGTCACTTGACTTGTATTTATAGCCATTCAAGGGTGTCCAATTTCCTTTTGGGTCGAAGTGACCTTTTTGTGCACATGGGGTTTTCCATATAAAAATATATTTTTCCTCAAACAAATTAAATTCTTCCAAGGGATAGTAGGGGTCTTCCTTCATGAGGAAGGTTATCAAAAAGAGGGAATTTCTCCCTAATCTAACAAAATTAACATATAAGGGAAAGAGAGAGAAAGATAGGAAATGACCGAAGAGGGAGAGAGAGAGAGAGAGAGAGAGAGGAGCAGAGGAGAGAGAGGGAGAGAAGGGAAATAGAGAGAGTGGGAGGGAGACATGGAGACAAAGGTGGGAGAGAGAGAAGGAGATATGGAGGGACATAGTGACATAGTTGGAGGGTAGAGAGAGATAGAGAAATTTACAAGAGAGACAGAGCCAAGCCAGAGATAAAGGGAGAGAGAGGAAGGCAGAAAAGAGGACTTGAGAAATAAAAGGAGAGAAGAAGGGAGACATAGACATAATTGGAAGAGGAGAGAGAGGGAGTGAAAAAGAAATACATAAAGAGAGAATGGTGGAGACAGGGAGTGAGGGAGGGAGTAGAGTAAGAAGGAAGAGAGAGTGAGAGAAGGAGAGAGAGGGATGTAGAGATTGATCCAACCTAGATATGGTATGTGTATAAAAACTATCCTAGATCCATCTTAACCCCAAATCTATCAAGTTCTGAGAGGGATGCAATCTCTTTAGGTGAAAACCTCTTTTTTTAGTGCAAAACTTGAGGAAATATATGCACCTCAAAAAATTTGATTCCTCTCGTCAGTTGATAAAGAGATAAGATCAATCTAGGTTGCTGTAAGTTTATATATATATATATATATATATATTAAATATATGTGTGTATGTTGTAAAGTTTGATTTTCGTTATGCAATAGGAAGAATATGGTGGTGTGTATAATACACTGCTCTCTCTATAAAATGGCTCGATTGTTTTCCTTTCCAGCAGGCTATTTGAAGAAATGTTGTTTCAGATATTTCCTTATATTCAATTATATATTTCCATGTAGTAATTATCGGTTTTCCCTTCAAGAATGTTAACTCTCTTCTCTGAGCATTTCTATATGCAAATTACAGTTTATTTCTTTTCACATTGGAACAACAAAATCATCACATGTTTGTATTTTTTGGAATATCATATACTCCATATATAATAATTAATATATAGCTTTTTTTCATGGTAAAAAGAAGACTCATATGGTAACTATAGGAGCATGAATTGTTTTCCTTATAAATAAAACTTAATT
>APFE030501484.1:3500-27190 GCA_000404065.3 Pinus taeda
AAATGTATTATATTATAATATATATTACTATGTCATGATATATATTAACTCTAGATATATATGGGAGGGAAGACAAAAGACATAGAGAAATAGAGGTGGAGAGATAGAGGGAGTGAGAGAAAGGGAGAGGGAGGGATCGAGAGATTGAGTTTGAAGGGGAGATAGAGAGGGAAGAAGAAATACATAGAGAGAGAAAGTAGAGAGAGGGTGTGTATGTTTTTGGTTTAGATAGAGATACAAAGACGTATAGATGCAGAGAATGGGGGGAAGAATGACAAAGACAGAGAGAGGGAGGGATATATTGATAGAATTCGAGGGTGAAGAGAGAGAGAGAGAGAGAAATGGAATTTCAATGTAGATGGTGATTTCTAATCCTATTGATTGCTTGCATTAAAGGAGTTAAACTAAAGGAGAGGGGAGAGGAATGAAGAGAGAAAGAAGGAGAGGAGTGAGAGAGGGAGAGAAAGCTAATATATAAAAGGTGAGACAAAAATATGGAGGGATGAGAGAGTGGGGGAGAGAAAATTAGAGAGGTAGGGAGAGAGTGACATGGTTGGATCTATCAACTACCACCATTATAATACTCTTTCCTTTAGACTTGGGTAAACCTATGAAAAAATCTGTTGAATCCTCCTCCCAATGTTGGCTTGGAATGGATAAAGGTTGTAATACTCCTGGGGTCTTAATTGTTTCAACTTTATTTTGTTGGCATTCCACCACAAACTTTTGAATATCCAATTTAAGGCCATCCCAAAAAAAATCCTTCTTAACCCTGTGGTAGGTTTTTATAAATCTTGAGTGCCTCCTAGGGGAGAGGTGTGCAATTCCATAAGAATATTTTGTTTGAGTTGTGAATTCTTACATAGGTATAACTGATCCTTGTACCATAACGAATCATTTTTCCAGCTAAATGTATCAGATGTATTGGGATATTGTTGTATCTTTTGAATGAGTGTCCACACTTCCTCGTCATTCTTCCATTCATCCCTTACCTCATTTAGCTAATCTCGTTGGATAATGGAAATGGCACAAAGAAATGCTTCTACATCCTCATCCTTTCTTGGGAGTGCATTTGCCACAACATTTTGCTTCCCTTTTTTGTAGATGATTTCAAATTCATATCCCAACATCTTTGTGACCCATTTTTGTTGCTCTTCTAAACATAATATTTGTTCTAAAAAGTATTTAAGACTATCATGATCTATTTTTACCTTGAAGTGTCTTCCCATTAGGCAGAGTCTCCATTTCTTAAGTGCATGTAGTATTTCCAACATTTCCTTCAAATAAATAGCTTTGTGTAAATACTTTCCTTCGATTGGATGCCTTTCGAAAGCCATGGGTCTTTCTTCTTGCATTTAAATAGCACCAATTCCATTTCCTGAGGCAACACATTCCACAATAAAGGTTTTTGTGAAGTCCGGTGTAGTCAACACTAGTGCTTGGCACGTTGCCTCTTTAAGATGTTCAAAGGCCTTCCTTGCTTCTGCAGTCCACAAAAATGCATCTCTCTTCAATAATGTTGTTAGAGGTACTGCTATTCTCCGATAATTCTTAACAAACTTGCGATAATACCATGTCAACCTGAGAAATCCTCATAGATGCTTTAAGGATGTGGGGATTTTCCATTCCTTAATGGTTTTAATTTTTCTAGGGTCTACCTTAACACCTTCATGAGATACAATATTACCCAGATATTACACCTCTTGTACTCCAAAGAGACATTTGGAGTTTTTTTACATATAATTGTTTGTGCTCCAATTGTTTGAGCACCATGTCAACATGTTGCACATGAACCTTCCAAGACTTGTTGTGGATTAGTATATCATCAAAACATAATAACACAAATTTTCTAAGGAAGGGTTTGAAAATGGAATTCATCAAACCTTGAAACATAGAAGGTGCATTAGTAAGGCCAAAAGGCATGACCAAAAATTCATAATGGCCCTCATGAGTTCTAAATGTTGTTTCTGGAATGTCTTCAATCTTCATTCTCATTTGATGACATCCTGAATGAAGATCCAACTTGGTGAAGTAAATTGATCCATGTAATTCATCCAATAATTCATCAATGACAGGAATGGGAAATTTATCTTTAATAGTGAGCTTGTTGAGCTCCCTATAATCTGGACACATGCACCATAATCCATCCTTCTTGTGAACCAATACTACTGGAGCAAAGAAAGAACTTTGACTAGGTTGAATTATACCAGTCTCTAACATTTCTGCAACCATACGTTCAATTTCACTCTTTTGGACATAAGGATGTCTGTAAGGCTTGATGTTTGGAGGAACACTTCCTGGAATCAATTTAATAGCATGATCATGATCATCAATAGGTGGGAGGCATTTGGGAGTCTCAAAAACCTTGGAATGATTGTCCAAGACTTTTTGGAGATCTCGAGAAATGGGTGATTTCGATGCGGGAAAATCTAATGAACATAATTGTACAATAATTCCTCATTGTTCTTTATTTAGAATCTTTATCATTCTGTTACAACTAATTATCTTTGTTGGTTTCCCCACGATACCCCTTAATTCAACTTCCTTTCCTTCTGAAGAGAATTTCATTAAAATTTCTTGAAAATTAAAAGCTGTTGTACCCAATGATTGTAGCCATTGGACTCCTAGTACAACATCAGCACCACCCGTTGGAATGGAAAGCATTGGGCTATTAAATACATATTCTCCCATGGATAGCTTGATATTATGGCACTTTCCTGAGAAATTTATGGTTCCTCCACTTGCAAGATATGCTTGGTGGATATAGGAAGCAATTTAGTTCCTTGGATATCTTACAATGAATAAACTGGGGTAGTTCATGAATCAATCAACACTATTACCTTTTTCTTCTTGATATGCCATTCTATCTTGATAGTTTGAGGAGTGGTAATTCCCGCCAATGCATTACAAGATATGGTCAGATTCATTTCTTCTTTTGATGTTTCTTGTTCCTTTTCTTCCCCCTCTTCACAAAATTGATGTGAAATAATTTCTTCACGATACACTTATGACCTTTAGTGTATTTGCTAACACAACTGTAACAAAGCCCTTTTTCTCTCTTTTCTTCCAATTATTGTGGTATCAACCTCATAGATTGTGGATGGATAGGGGTAGCAACACTTCCATCTTTATGATTGTGAGTTGTAGGCTTCCTTATTGCCATAATTTTGCTTTCCATTTTTCTTTCCAACCTGAATGCCTTCTCCAATGAATATGGTTACCAAAGGAGAACCTCATGTTGGATGTCATCTTTTAAAGTCCCTATGATCACGTCAATTCTATGCTCCTTTGGAATATATCTTACCCTTATATTCAATTTTTGGAAGTCCTCAATGTGCTCCATCGTTGAAACCTTTTGTTTGAGATTTATCAATTGGCTAAAAAAGGTGTTGCTTTTTGTATCCTCATAATGTGCTATCATTTGATCCGTAAAAATAGCCCAAGTGACAATTTGTTCATGAGAGCAAAGCCATCGATACCATACAAACTGATTTGGTTCCAAATATAAAGTTCCAATGCATACCTTTTGTGTGTTTTGCACATTATGGAGATCGAGCAATTACTCCATTTGTAGTATCCATGTTGTGGGATCCTTGCCATCAAACTTACTCATATCGATCTTTAGAACGTGGTGGTTCTTTGATCCAATGTTAAAGTCTATGAAATCATGATTAACATTTATTTTGTTCTCTTCATGAGTTTCATTTACCATCCTTTCGTCATTATTAAGCATTTCTTGTAGAAACTTTGTCAAATTTGTCTTCAAATATTCCATTCCTTTCTTTAAATCATCCATCTTAGCTTTCACACCATCCATCTTAGCTTCCACGTCATCCATCTTAGTTTCCATGCCATCCATATTAGCTTCCATCTTAGCTTCCACATCATCCATCTTAGCTTCTCTGTATTTCTTTAAAACATCCATCTTAGCTTCCACGCCATACATCTTAGCTTCTACGTCTTTCTTTAAACCATCCATCTTAGCTTTTCTTACTTTTTGTGCTAGTGAAGTTTGTTACACTTGGTCCCGTAATTTTCATATATAACGTTGCATTTCTTCCTCTTCTTCATGAGTCATGCTATAGTTTTCAGGTTGCTTACTAGGTGTTTCCATTTTCTTTCTTCGAGGCATCAATTACCAATAATAAGTTTTCACTATGCCCTTTGAATTCCTTCAAACTAATTTTTCAATCAAAGCTTATGCAAAAATTTAAAAAAATTGCACACCTTTTTTCACTTTGTAGGATCTCGATATTGAGTCTGATGTATCTATGTAATTTTGGATCTCTAAGGTCTAAAATTTCTTCTTGTGGTAACCCTCATAATAATCTTTCTAACCCCACAAGTATGATCAAGATTGGATTCTACAATGAATATTTATGCCAAATCTACCACGACGAGCTAAGTATATACTGGTTCAATAGAGAGAACTAGTATGATGTACTGTGGGTCACTATTTCAACCTTAGGTTCTGAAAATTATACCCAAAACAGCTACAGTCTGTCCTTTTTCTGTAACTTCATACGCAAATTCAATCTGATGCTCAGAGCGAAAGTTATGATGGTTTTCTCAAGGTCACCTGTTTGGAATGTAATTTGGGGTCTGCAAAAACACTAATTCCTCAGATTATATCTCCGAAAATATAGCGAGACAAGATCTGAAAATTGGGCTCGAGGTTCAGCGAGATGTCATCTCAATGGCTTTTTCTTGAGCTTCTGAAACGTTGTAGAAAAACGTTGTAGCGAAAATTCGACGATGACTTGTTTGGAGCACTGAAAGCCTAGAATCCAGAGCTTTGATACCAAATGTTATGAAGCCAACTCCCAAAAATATAGAAAAGATAGATGAACACCTTAGAAATAAGCCTCTTTCAGGGGGAAACCTCCTTTACATTACACAAATGAAAATTCTTGGATGATTCAAATGACAAAACCTCCATTCTATACATAGGAGTCTAAGGGGTCACAACATAACCAAAGTTGACCTAACAATAATAATATAAGGGCACAAAAATAACAATAGTGGGGTTCTATGGGGGACACTTACAAATATGGGGAAATTAGGTGCGCAACAATATAAAGGGAGAGAGAGGACTTTAGAGAGAGGAGGAGAGAGGGGGGGGAGAGGGGGGTAGAGAGAGGAGGAGAGAGGGAGGGACAAAGAGTCTCAGTTGGAAGGGGAGTGCGGGAGAGATGAAGAAAGATATATAAAGAGAAACGTAGAAAGAGAGAGAGATGGATTGATGTGGGAGAGATGGAGAGAGTGTGTATATGTTTCTATTTGAGATAGAGAGATTAAGCACGAGAGATAGAAGGAGAAATAAATATTGATGGAGGGGGAGAGAAGGAAGACCATTTCTTACACTATATGCATTGATTTTAGTGTAGATGGTGATTTCTAATTCTATAATATTACTTGCACTAGGTGACTTGATTTTAGTGTAGATGTTGATTTCTAATGATATATTATTTCTTTCACTCGATGCATTAATTTTCAGTGTAGATGTTGATTTATAGTCATATTTGATTGCTTGTACTAGATGCATTGATTTCAGTCTAGATGCTTTCTATTTCTATATGATTGCTCGCACTAGATGCATTAATTTTAGTGTAGATGTTGATTTATAATTCTATTTGATTGCTTGCACTAGATGCATTGATTTCAATGTAGATGTGTATTTCTAATTATATGTGATTTCTTTCACTAGATGCATTTATTTTAAGGTAGATGTTGATTTATAGTGCTATTTTATTGCTTGCATTAGATGCATTGCTTTTCAGTGTAGATGTTTTTTGCTAATCCTATCTGATATCTTGTATTAGATTCATTAATTTCATTGTAGAATATTTCTTCTAATCATATCTAATTCCTTACATTGAATGGATTTATTTCAGTGTATATGCTTATTTTCAATTTGATGTAATTGGATGTATGACGGTATATTAAGTTTAAAGTGATTGGATTAACAATGTGCATTGATTTCAGTGTAAGTACAAAAAAAATCTTGACTTGAATGTGCATTGATTTGTGTGTTATAGTAATTCAACCTATTAATATTGGAGAGAAAGAGAGAGAGAAGATATGATGTTTACTACAATAGTTTGAATTAAATATTTGAATGGTTTACGATTTTGACTACCCCTTTCATATAATCGATATGAAAAGATGGCTAAACTAACAGTGGTGACAATAAGAATAGTAGAAGAAAATAGTTTGGGATTGACCGAAATGAAGACTATTGATCACAATGAAGACTATAGTTATCAAAAATGGATAATTTTACTTGATAAGAGGAAGTCTATTCTTAATATCCAGCTCATCGTTTATAGCATTTTCTTGATCCACATAATATTTACAATAAATTTCCCCAAGTGAAACAAGGAACGACTATAAGGAGTACTATATGGATGACCCTCTATTTTCAAGAGTAGTACTTATGTTGGGCCACTTTTCTTGAATGAAAGTTGGGGAGGGAGGATCAAATGTGGGGTGAGCCCAATTTAGAAAGGAAAAGTGAGAAGCACTTACATCGTTTTCATTTCCTTTTATTTAAAATTGATGGAGATTAAAAAAAAAAGAGTGAACAATGAATCCCAATGTGGGATGAATTATTTCCCAAAATTTCTAGCCAATGACAATTTCAATTAATCATCTATCTCTATTTTTTTTAGTCTGGTAAATGGTTGAGAAATGATTTTTAATAGAATACATTAATTAAAATATCATTTCCATTTTTAAAATCTCAAGGTTTCAAATTTAAAGAATCCGGGGATTTCAATATTCCTATCTAAAATTTACCTGAGAATCCATAATGCAATAGGTGTGAGGAATTTCAATATTGATTTGCCCAAAAATTAGGAAGCTGATTTTTACTTGCACTAGATTTCATAGATCCAACATAGAGCCATCTAAATCTTGGTCTGGTATGTGCTTGAGAAAGGGTTTTTTAAATGGAATTGATCAAATAATGATGCATTTCCATGTTTAAAAGCTCCAGGTTTCAAGGTTTAAAATCTAGGGATTTGAATATTTCAATATTATCTGAAATTGTACATACCCACCCTCACCTTTTAGCCTTTAAGTTAATATGGTTGTGTTACTCTCCACATTCACTGCACCCAACGCACAAAAAAAAACATGTGGATCATCAGAACTTTTAAAATGTATCAATTCGGAATTTTCATATATTAACATACAATGAATTTTATTTCTAGGTAGTTACCAACTTGAAGACCCAATCTGCGATTCAAGTCTTGGTGATAGACAATCCACTACTTTTTCCAATGATAGATGCGAGGAACCCTTCAAAAATGATCTTGTTCTTTGTCATTGTTGTGTCCTTATCGGGAATCTAACAATCTTTAGAGAATGCAATCTACCAACACAAACTAGTTAATCAACATCCTTCCATAAACAGACTGATACAAGAAATTGTGAATTTTGTGGAATGAGATATTGATCATCCATACTTCTATCTTGGTATGAGAAATAGTAAACTTTATGGAGGAACCACAGGGGGAATTATGGTCCTTAAAAATCTCCTTAAATTCCTTTATCACCTTGGCTTTAGCTTCACCATATATGCTAATAGCTTCCCAAGCCCCCTTGCAACCTCCAGACACTTTTTTAGAGTACTAAGCTCCCGAGAGCATTATTATGACTGTTACTCTCATAAGTTTCTCATATTGACCTGCAAGTTATTGATTGCCACAACCACCTCATTTTAGACTTTTAAGAGAAGCAATATGCTTTCATAGTTCTAAGAGAAGAAAAATTTAGGTTCATAGGATGTAGACAATATTAATGCAGCATAATATGGCACAAAATCCAATCAAACTCCACATTCGGGAATAGAAACTATAGAAATTAAGGAAGGGGCCTTTTGAGACAGAGCTTATAGACATTATGATATCTGTAATAGATATCGAACATCTCTTTACCATTATTAAACCAAAGTTTGAAACTACAGGGTTACACATATCTGTTTTTAGATGAAATTATGGTGGTAGCAAGGTTGAGGAGAAACTGATGTGCACAGATGTCAAGCGGAGAGGAGAAGAATGCAACAACTGGAAACGACATGTTTATTGATGATTTCACTTTTTGATTGGGTTATGTGTGTTTTTCACTTATTTAGTGGGTTATGGTTTAGATCATGTGCTTGATGTTTTATCCACTCTTTAACTCTCGATATTCCCTTTCTGGTCAAGTAATAAAATATATAAATTTTAACAAGAATTATCTTTTTTATGAAAAGACAAAAACCTTGAATAATCAAACTTCCCTATTGTAAAGGTGCCCAGGTTAAAATTTCAGCCATTTTTTTATATATAAAAGAATATGAAAAAGGTTTTGTCTATTACTTCTATATTTTGTCAATAATTATGATAAAAATGTATCATGGCCAATAAAACTTCCAGAAGATATTGTTAGCATCATCAAGGATACAAACCATTTTGAACGGAAAATGATGCTATAAAACATATTGGCTCAAAATTCATGGATGACAGATTTCTATATAGCATCATTTCAAAATGATGCTTCCATGAAGAGAATTAAACATATTGAATAACAAATATTGGATAGTAATGTTACCTATCTTCTTGAGTTATAGAGGAACTTGTTGTCTCCATTTCATATTCAATAACAATGTCATTCCATTCACAAGTTTGATGGAAAAGTTGAAATAAGGATGTATTTCAACAACGTGGCCATCTTGACAAGATGGGAGGATGAGAAAATATTGAAGTTGAAAGGGACATCTATATAGGTACATAATTCTATGTATTTTTCACACCTTGATGAAGGTACAATGTCCTCTAATCTCTTGTGGTAAGCTATTTTTGTGTGCATCAATTATGATAGTCTTCATGTGATGAAAAACGGTGTTTTTGGCTTGCTCACCATTGGTCCAAGGAACATGAAGCAATGTGAGGCTTGTATCCTTAGAAAACATGACAAACAAAACTTTTATAATTCCAGTTCAACATTTAAAGGACATTATAACAAATTATAGTTTAAAATGCAAATTGGTTTAGATTCATATTAGTTCTAGATCCATCAAGTGTTGAAATTGATCAAATCGATATCAAATATCAATAGATGCAAACCTTTCCTCAAATTTTGTACTTGGAAGAAATTTGCATCTAAAGAATTTCGATCCCTCTAAATTCCATCAAAATAAATATATACTAATAATAAATAAACATAAATAGATAAATATAAACTAATAATAAATCAACTCAAATACTATATCTCTATGATTAAGCCATAAAAAAATTATTTCCAAAACCATCTTATTATTAATTTGAAACAAATTATTCGTACTTGGGTTTTGAATGCGGGTTTGCTAGCCATGTGGCTGAGGCAGTGCGGTTTTCCACTATGACGTCCTCCCTCCTCTCCCTTTTCAAATTTCCAAGATCGCTTAAGTTCTCCTAAAATTTGGAATTATAGCAAACGGAAGACTGTACTTATAAATTATTTCACAATACAATTGTTATAAATCAAAATGTTCAATTTTAAGAGGATATAAATTACATCTATTTTTTCAAATAAAAATCATTCTTGCTAGAGCTAAATCCTACCCCTTTATGGAGTACTAATAAGTTATAGTATCCAATAATAATTGTCCTTGCTATTGATTTGAAGAGTAAATTATCATAAAATTTTGCATTGCTTTTAGAAACACAATAAGACAATTATCTTATTATCTGTTTTAATTAATTTATATTTATTGTTTTTAAATTATTATTATTATTATTATTATTATTATTATTAAATCAATTAAATAAAATAAATAGTACATTAAATATAAAATTAATGATATATGACATAAAATTTAATATTAAATCTACTTATTTATTTAACATTCTATTAATGGTTTTCAAGCATGGGTGAGAGAACAAAAAATTATATATTTAATTAGTAGATGTGTACTTTGTCGGTCTCTCCACAAACTCTAATTTTTAGTTAATGTCAGCCAAATTAAAAATGTAAATAACCATACAAAACATATAAATAATGTCTCAAATACAATTAACTCATGTTTTTTTATATATTTGTTGAATACGAAAATTCACCTTCAACAAAAAAAATTAACCACATTAATATCATAAATTAGGTAAAATTTTAAACGTCTTTACTATTTACAAAAGTCAATATGATTTCTTAAATCAAAGTAAAAAGGTAAATTCAAGACAAATAATATAAAATCTTGCTCCAGAATCTTTTAATATTTCTTTTAATTAAACATGTGTAAAATGATTCTTTAAAAGGAAAACCATATCATAGTTATGTATTAAAATATTTAAAGCCATAAATATTTGCATGTCAACATTGTAATTTTTTGAAAACATAATTTTGATGTAGTTTTAATATAATTTTGTTATCATGCCATGTAAAAAATATCATTAGATCTAATATTATATTGAATATTAATATTCATATTAATATCATACTAAATCTAGTATTAATATATTATAATATTAATATTATTAAATTTAATATAATTTAAAATTTATTATATTACAATATATATTACTATATCATGATATATATTAACTCTAGATATATATGGGAGGGAAGAACAAAGATATAGAGAAATAGAGGTGGAGAGATAGAGGGAGTGAGAGAAAGGGAGAGGGAGGGATAGAGAGATTGAGTTTGAAGGGGAGATAGAGAGGGAAGAAGAAATACATAGAGAGAGAAAGTAGAGATAGGGTGTGTATGTTTTTGGTTTAGATAGAGATACAAAGAAGTATAGATGGAGAGAATGGGGGAAAGAATGACAAAGGAGAGAGGGAGGGATATACTGATAGAATTCGAGGGTGGGGAGAGAGAGAGAGAGAGAGAGAGAGAGAGAGAGATGGGAGAGAAAGGGAGATAGAGGAAGGAAGTGAGTGGGGATGTGTGAGAGAGAGAGAGAAGGACGAAGAGCGAGAGGGAGGTAAGAATAAAGACACAAAAGGCACAAAGAGAGAAAGGTGGACAAAGAGAGAGAGGGAGTGATAAGGGAGATGGCAAGAGAGGGAGGCAGGAGAGTTAGAAGGGGGGAGAGGGGGAGAGTGGGAAAAGAGAGGGAGATGGAGAGGGAGGGAGAGATAGATAGATAAGGAGAAAGAGTGCTTATCTTTTTAGGGTGACATAGAGATAAAAAAGAGAGAGAGATGGATATAGAGATATAGATGGAAGGTTAAGAGAAGGAAGAAGCGAGAGACAGATAGATATGGAGGGAGAGAACATGTGTGCTTGGGTGGAGGTGAGATAGAGAGACAAAGAAGTAGAGATAGAGGGAGATATAGATATAGATGGGGGGGGAAGGAATAATATTTCATGCACCATATGCATTGATTTCAGTGTAGATGGTGATTTGTAATCCTATTTGATTGCTTCCATTAAAGGAATTAAACTAAATGAGAGGGGAGAGGAATGAAGAGAGAAAGAAGGAGAGGAGTGAGAGCGGGAGAGAAAGCTAATATATAAAAGGTGAGACAAAAATATGGAGGGATGAGAGAGGGGGAGAGAGAAAAGTAGAGAGGGAGGGAGATAGTGATATGGTTGGATCTATCAACTACCACCATTATAACACTCTTTCCTTTAGACTTGGGTAAACATGTGATAAAATCCATTGAAGCCTCCTCCCAATGTTCACTTGGAATGGATAAAGGTTGTAATAGTCCTGGGGTCTTAATTATTTCAACTTTATTTTGTTGGCAAGCCAAACATTCTGCCACAAAATTTTGAATATCCGATTTAAGGCCATCACAAAAAAAAATCCTTCTTAACCCTCTGGTAGGTTTTTAGAAATCCTGAGTGCCCTCCTAAGGGAGAGGTGTGCAATTCCATAATAATATTTTGTTTGAGTTGTGAATTCTTACATAGGTATAACTGATCCTTGTACCATAACGAATCATTTTTCCAGCTAAATGTATCAGATGTACTGGGATATTGTTGTATCTTTTGAATGAGTGCCCACACTTCCTCATCATTCTTCCATTCATCCCTTACCTCGTTGGATAATAGAAATGGCACAAAGAAATGCTTCTACATCCTCATCCTTTCTTGAGAGTGCATGTGCCACAACATTTTGCTTCCCTTTTTTGTAGATGATTTCAAAGTCATATCCCAACATCTTTGTGACCCATCTTTGTTGCTCTTCTAAAGATAATATTTGTTCTAAAAAGTATTTCAGACTATCATGATCTATTTTTACCTTGAGGTGTCTTCCCATTAGGTAGGGTCTCCATTTCTTAAGTGCATGTAGTATTTCCAACATTTCCTTCTCATAGATAGCTTTGTGTAAATACTTTCCTTCAATTGGGTGACTTTCAAAAGCCATGGGTCTTTCTTCTTGCATTTAAGTAGCACCAATGCCATTTCCTAAGGCATCACATTCCACAATAAAGTTTTTGTGAAGTCCAGTGTAGTCAACACTGGTGCTTGGCACGTTGCCTCTTTAAGATGTTCAAAGGCCTTCGTTGCTTCTATAGTCCACGAAAATGCATCTTTCTTCAATAATGCTGTTAGAGGTGCTGCTATTCTCCGATAATTTTAACAAACTTGCTATAATACCCTGTCAACCTGAGAAATCCTCATAGATGCTTTAAGGATGTGGGGATTTTCCATCCCTTAATGGTTTTAATTTTGCTAGGGTCTACCTTAACACCTTCATGAGATACAATATTACCCAGATATTACACCTCTTGTACTCCAAAGAGACAATTGGAGTTTTTTGCATATAATTGTTTGTCCTCCAATAGTTTGAGCACCATGTCAACATGTTGGACATGAACCTTCTAAGACTTGTTGTGGATTAGTATATCATCAAAACATAATAACACAAATTTTCTAAGGAAGGGTTTGAAAATGGAATTCATCAAACCTTGAAACATAGAAGGTGCATTAGTAAGGCCAAAAGGCATGACCAAAAAATCATAATGGCCCTCATGAGTTCTAAATGTTGTTTCTAGAATGTCTTCAATCTTCATTTTGATTTGATGATATCCTGAATGAAGATCCAACTTGGTGAAGTAAATTGATCCATGTAATTCATCCAATAATTCATCAATTACAGGAATGGGAAATTTATCTTTAATAGTGAGCTTGTTGAGCTCCCTATAATCTGGACACATGCACCATAATCCATCCTTCTTGTGAACCAATACTACTGGAGTAGAGAAAGAACTTTGTCTAGGTTGAATTATACCAATCTCTAACATTTCTGCAACCATACGTTCAATTTCACTCTTTTGGACATAAGGATATCTTTAAGGCTTGATGTTTGGAGGAACACTTCCTGGAATCAAATTAATAGCATGATCATGATCATCAATAGGTGGGAGGCCTTTGGGAGTCTCAAAAACCTTGGAATGATTGTCGAAGACCTTTCGGAGACCTAGAGAAATGGATGATTTCGATGCAGGAAAATCTAATGAACATAACTGTACAATAATTCCTCATTGTTCTTTCTTTAGAAGCTTTATCATTCTGTTACAACTAATTATCCTTGTTGGTTTCCTTGCAATACCCCTTAATTCAACTTCCTTTCCTTCTGAAGAGAATTTCATTAAAATTTCTTGAAAATTAAAAGTTGTTGTACCCAATGATTGTAGCCATTGGACTCCTAGTACAACATCAGCACCACCCATTGGAATGGAAGCATTGGGCTATTAAATACATATTCTCCCATTGATAGCTTGATATTATGTTACTTTCCTGAGCAATTTATGGTTCCTCCACTTGCAAGATATGGTTGCTGGATATAGGAAGCAATTCAGTTCCTTGGATATCTTACAATGAATAAACTTATGGGTACTTCATGAATCAATCAACACTATTACCTTTTTCTTCTTGATATGCCCTTATATCTTGATAGTTTGAGGAGTGGTAATTCCCGCCAATGCATTACAAGTTATGCTCGGATTCATTTCTTCTTTTTCTAGGGTATGTTCATGGTGTATATCCTCTTCTTTTGATGCTTCTTGTTACTTTTCTTCCCCCTCTTCACAAAATCGATGTGAAATAATTTCTTCATGATACACTTATGACCTTTAGTGTATTTTCTAACACTACTGTAACAAAGCCCTTTTGCTCTCTTTTCTTCCAATTATTGTGGTATCAACCTCATAGATTGTTGATGGATAGGGGTAGAAACACTTTATGATTGTGAGTTGTAGGCTTCCTTGTTGCCATAATTTTTCTTTCCATTTTTATTGCCAACCTAAATGCCTTCACCAATGAATATGGTTCCCAAAGGAGAACCTCATGTTGGATGTCATATTTTAAAGTCCCTATGAACACATCAATTCTATGCTCCTTTGGAATATCTTTTACCCTTATATTCAATTTTTGGAAGTCCTCAATGTGCTCCATCGTTGAACCCTTTTGTTTGAGATTTATCAATTCGCTAAAAAAAGTGTTGCTTTTTGTATCCTCATAATGTGCTATCATTTGATCCGTAAAAATAGTGAAGTGACAATTTGTTTACGAGAGCAAAGCCATTGATACCATACAAACTGATTTGGTTCCAAATATAAAGTTCCAATGCATACCTTTTGTGTGTTTTGCACATTATGGAGATCGAACAATTGCTCCATCTGTAGTATCCATGTTGCGGGATCCTTGCCATCAAACTTACTCATATCGATCTTTGGAACATGGTGGTTCTTCGATCCAATGTTAGAGTCTATGAAATCATGATTAACATTTATTTTGTTCTCTTCATGAGTTTCCTTTACCATCCTTTCCTCATTATTAAGCATTTGTTGTAGAAACTTTGTCAAATTTGTCTTCAAATATTCCATTCCTTTCTTTAAATCATCCATGTTAGCTTCCACACCATCCATCTTAGCTTCCACGTCATCTTAGTTTCCATGCCATCCATATTAGATTCCATCTTAGCTTCCACATCATCCATCTTAGCTTCTACATCTTTCTTTAAAACATCCATCTTAGCTTCCACGCCATACATCTTAGCTTTTCTTATTTTTTGTGCTAGTGAAATTTGTTACACTTGGTCCTGTAATTTTCATATATAATGTTGCATTTCTTCTTATTCTTCATGAGTCTGCTAGAGTTTTCAAGTTGATTACTAGGTGTTTCCATTTTCTTTCTTAGAGGCATCAATTACCAATAATAAGTTTTCACTATGCCCTTTGAATTCCTTCAAACTAATTTTTCAATCAAATCTAATGCAAAAATTTTAAAAAAATTGCACACCTTTTTTCACTTTGTAGGATATCAATATTGAGTCTGATGTATCTATGTAATTTTGGATCTCTAAGGTCTAAAATTACTTCTTGTGGTAACCCTCTCAGTAATCTTTCTAACCCCACAAGTATGATCAATATTGGATTCTCCAATGAAGATATATGCCAAATCTCCCACGATGAGCTGAGTATATACTGGTTCAGTAGAGAGAACTTGTATGATGTACTATGGGTCACTATTTCAACCTTAGGTTCTGAAACTTATACACAAAATAGCTACAGTCTGTCCTTTTTCTCTAACTTCATACGAAAATTAAATCTGATGCTCAGAGCAAAATTTATGATGGGTTTCTCAAGGTCCCCTGTTTGGAATGTAATTCGGGGTCTGCAAAAACCCTAATTCCTCAGATCATATCTCCGAAAATATAGCGAGACAAGATCTAAAATTTGGGCTCGAGGTTCAACGAGATTTCATCTCAAATGGTTTTTTTTTTTGAGCTTCTGAAACGTTGCAGAAAAACGTTGTAGTGAAAATTCGATGATGACTTGTTTGGAGCACTAAAAGCCTAGCATCTAGAGCTTTGATACCAAATGTTATGAAACCAACTCACAAAAAGATAGAAAATATACATGAACACCTTAGAAATAAGCCTCTTTCAGGGGGAAACCTCCTTTACATTACACAAATGAAAAATTCTTGGATGATTCAAATGACAAAAACCTCCATTCTATATATAAGAGTCTAAGGGGTCACAACATAACCAAAGTTGACCTAACAATAATAATATAAGGGCACAAAAATAACAATAGTGGGATTCTATGGGGCACACTAATAACAATATGGGGAAATTAGGGGCACAAAAATAATAATAAGGGATACAAAGACAATAGTAATGGAGGAATCATTAGTATTATAGGGCTAACATAGAGAGAGAGAGAGTGAGAGAGGAGAGAGAGAGAGAGAGAGAGAGAGATGGGGGGTGAGAAAGGGAGGTAGGAGAGAAAGGGAGAGAGAGGACTTTAGAGAGAGGAGGAGAGAGGGGGGTGAGAGGGGGTAGAGAGAGGAGGAGAGAGGGAGGGACAAAGAGTTTGAGTTGGAAGGGGAGTGGGGGAGAGATGAAGAAAGATATAGAGAGAGAAAAGTAGAGAGGGAGGGAGATGGAGTGATGTGGGAGAGATGGAGAGAGTGTGTATATCTTTCTATTTGAGATGGAGAGATTAACCATGAGAGATAGAAGGAGAAATAAATATTGATGGAGGGGGAGAGAAGGAAGACCAATTCTTGCACTATATGCATTGATTTTAGTGCAGATGGTGATTTCTAATTCTATAATATTGCTTACACTAGGTGACTTGATTTTAGTGTAGATGTTGATTTCTAATGATATATTATTTCATTCACTCGATGCATTGATTTTCAGTGTAGATGTTGATTTATAGTCATATTTGATTTCTTGTACTAGATGCATTGATTTCAGTCTAGATTCTTTCTATTTCTATATGATTGCTCGCACTAGATGCATTGATTTTAGTGTAGATGTTGATTTATAATTCTATTTTATTGCTTGCACTAGATGCATTGATTTCAATGTAGATGTGTATTTCTAATTATATGTGATTTCTTTCACTAGATGCATTTATTTTAAGGTAGATGTTCATTTGTAGTGCTATTTTATTACTTGCATTAGATGCATTGCTTTTCAGTGTAGATATTGTTTGCTAATCCTATTTGATATCTTGTATTAGATTCATTAATTTCATTGTAGAATTTTTCTTCTAATCATATCTGATTGCTTACATTGAATGGATTTATTTCAGTGTATCTTCTTATTTTAAATTTCATGTAATTGGATGTATGATCGTATATTAAGTTTAAAGTGATTGGATTAACAATGTGCATTGATTTCAGTGTAAGTACCAAAAATATCTTGACTTGAATGTGCATTGATTTGTGTGTTATAGTAATTCAACCTATTAATATTGGAGAGAAAGAGAGAGAGAAGATATGATGTTAACTACAATAGTTTGAATTAAATATTTGAATGGTTTACGATTTCAACTACCCCTTTCATATAATCAATATGAAAAGATAACTAAACTAACAGTGGTGACAATAAGAATAGTAGAAGAAAATAGTTTGAGGTTGACCAAAATGAAGACTATTGATCACAATGAAGACTATAGTTATCAAAAACGGATAATTTTACTTGATAAGAGGAAGTCTATTCTTAATATCCAACTCATTGTTTATAGCGTTTTCTTGATCCACATAATATTTACAATAAATTTCCCCAAATGAAACAATGAACGACTGTAAGGAGTACTATATGGATGACCCTCTATTTTCAAGAGTGGTACTTATGTTGGGCCACTTTTCTTGAATGAAAGTTGCGGAGGGAGGATCGAATGCAGAGTGAGCCCAATTTAGAAAGGACAAGTGAGAAGCACTTACATCGTTTTCATTTCCTTTTATTTAAAATTTATGGAGATTAAAAAAAAATCAGTGAATAATGAATCCCACTATGGGATGAATTATTTCCCAAAATTTCTAACCAATGACAATTTCAATTAATCATCTATCTTTATTTTTTTCAGTCTGGTAAATGGTTGAGAAATGATTTTTAATAGAATCCATTAATTAAAATATCATTTCCATTTTTAAAAGCTCGAGGTTTCAAAGTTAAAGAATCTGGGGATTTCAATATTCCTATCTAAAATTTACCTGAGAATCCCTAAAGCAAAAGGTGTGAGGAATTTCAATATTGATTTGCCCAAAAATTAGGAGGCTAATTTTTACTTCTTACGCTGGAGTTCATAGATCCAACATAGACCCATCTAAATCTTGGTCTGATATGTGCTTGAGAAAGAGTTTTTTTAATGGAATTGATCAAATAATGATGCATTTCCATGTTTAAAATCTCCATGTTTCAAGGTTAAAAATCTAGGGATTTGAATATTCCAATATTATGTGAAATTGTACATAACCATCCTCACCTTTTAGCCTTGAAGTTAATATGGTTGTGTTACTCTCCACATTGAATGCACCCAATGCACACAAAAAAACATGTGGATCATCGAAACTTTTAAAATGTATCAAAGCGGAATTTTCATATATTAACATATAATGAATTTTATTTCTAGGTAGTTACCATCTTGGAGACCCAATCTGCGATTCAAGTCTTGGTGACAGATAGTCCACTACTTTGCCAATGATAGATGCGAGGAACCCTTCAAAAATGATCTTGTTATTTGTCACTGTTGTGTCCTTATCAGGAATCTAACAATCTTTAGAGAATGCAATCTACCAACTCAAACTAGTTAATCAACATCCTTCCATAAACAGACTGATACAAGAAATTGTGAATTTTGTGGAATGAGATATTGATCATACATAATTCTATCCTAGTTGGAGAAATAGTAAACTTTATGGAGGAACCACAGGGGGAATTATGGTCCTTAAAAATCTCCTTAAATTGCTTTATCGCCTTGGCTTCAGCTTCACCATATATGCTTATAGCTTCCCAAGCCACCTTGCAACCTCCAGACACTTTTTTAGAGTACTAAGCTCCCGAGAGCATTAAGATGATTGTTACTCTAATAAATTTCTCATCTTGACCTGCAAGTTATTGATTGCCACAACCACCTAATTTTAGACTTTTAAGAGAAGAAATATGCTTCATAGTTCTAAGAGAAGAAAAATTTAGGTTCATAGGATGTAGATAATATTAATGCAGCATAATATGGCACAAAATCCAATCAAACTCCACATTCGGGAATATAAACTATATAAATTAAGGAAGGGGCCTTTTGAGACAGAGCTTATAGATATTATGATATCTATAATAGATATCGAACATCTCTTTACCATTATTAAACCAAAGTTTGAAACTACAGCGTTACACATATCCGTTTTCAGATGGAATTATGGTGGTAGCAGGGTTAAGGAGAAACTGATGCACACAGATGTCAAGTGGAGAGGAGAAGAATGCAACAACTGGAAACGACATGTTTATTGATGATTTCACTTTTTTATTTGGTTATGTGTGTTTTTCACTTATTTAGTGGGTTATGGTTTAGATCATGTGCTTGATGTTTTATCCACTCATTAACTCTCGATATTCCCTTTCTGGTCAAGTAATAAAAAATAGAAATTTTAACAAGAATTATCTTTTTATGAAAAGACAAAAACCTCGAATAATCAAACTTCCCTAAGTTAAAGGTGCCCAAGTTAAAATTTCAGCCAATTTTTTATATATAAAAGAATATGAAAAAGGTTTTGTCTATTACTTCTATATTTTGTCAATAATTATGATGAAAATGTATCATGGCCAATAAAACTTCTAGAAGATATTGTTACCATCATCAAGGATACAAAACATTTTGAACGGAAAATGATGCTATAAAACATATTGGCTCAAAATTCATGGATGACAGATTTCTATATAGCATCATTTCAAAATGATGCTTCCATGAAGAGAATTAAACATATTGAATAACAAATATTGGATAGTAATGTTACCTATCTTCCTGAGTTATAGAGGAACTTGTTGTCTCCATTGCATATTCAATAACAAGGTCATTCCATTCACAAGTTTGATGGAAAAGTTGAAATAAGGACGTATTTCGACAACATGGCCATCTTGACAAGATGGGAGGATGAGAAAATATTGAAGTTGAAAGGGACATCTAGATAGGTACATAATTCTATGTATTTTTCACACCTTGATGAAGGTACAATGTCCTCTAATCTCTTGTGGTAAGCTATATTTGTGTGCATCAATTATGACAGTCTTCATGTGATTAAAAAATGGTGTTTTTCGCTTGCTCACCATTGGTCCAAGGAACATGAAGCAATGCGAGGCTTGTATCCTTAGAAAACATGACAAGCAAAACTTTTATAATTCCAGTTCAAGATTTAAAGGACATTATAACAAATTATAGCGTAAAATGCAAATTTATTTAGATTCATAATAGTTCTATATCCATCAAGTGTTGAAGTGGATCAAATCGATATCAAATATCAATAGATGCAAACCTTTCCTCAAATTTTGTACTTGGAAGAAATTTGCATCTAAAGAATTTCGATCCCTCTAAATTCCATCGAGATAAATATATACTAATAATAAATAAACATAAATAGATAAATATAAACTAATAATAAATAAACTCAAATACTATATCTCTATGATTAAGCCATAATCTTATTTTAAACTATCAAGTCATCTATATATTATATAAAATTAAATGATAATTTTTATTGAATCATTATATTATCTAAATAAAAATTTTCAGAAGCATTACCCTCTATAAATAGAATTATTTAAATTTTCATTAAAAAATAATTTATAATTATATATTATATTGTATAATTTTTAGATGAAATATTACTACCATCATCAATATCAATGCAATTTGAATTAAGGTGTTGCTAAAGAATACACTATGAAACATCAAAACCCATACCTTCCTCTTTTGGGTAAATTTTCCTTTGGATCCCTCTGGGAAATGTCCCATAAATAAAAGTATCAAGTTGGAGGATAAGACTAAAAGGGTGGGATACCATTCCTCGTGAGGTGAGAAGAGCTAACATGGAAGCGGGGATGACATGTTGTAATCAATTTTGTTACATTATTGGAAAGACCAACATATGTGTAATTTAACTATTGTATAACAAGGTGATGTGGCATATTTGATTTCATTATAATTATTGGGATGTGTGTAGAGTGAGTCTAATTTACCAATTCGATGAAAGTAAAGAGACAACAAGCACTTTCGTAAAATCATAATGTAATTGTAAGCTTTAGTTTAGTTAAATATTCCAAAGGGTGGCACAAGCGTGGCATATTGATATCAATAGGGTCACTAAGAATAATATGAATTATTTTGTGGACATATACGAGAGGCATCAAGAAATCTCGTTGGGGCTCATAAACAAGTGTCACGATGCATTGCCTCGATCTAGTTGTCGTGCATACGTGGAAAGATTGTTCAATAGGAGAGTGTATGGTGGTCGAAGCCTCAATAACGACGAACTTGTTACGTTGTGCACCGAATTCAACTTTGTCGCCTTGGACATGGTGACATCATCCGTGTAGTGGATGTGTTATATCGTGTAAATACCCCGTGGAGAAAGGAAATACAACCTAAGGTGTGGCCACATGACTACTTGGTAGCCCTCGTAGCCCAAAAAAATACATCAGCTTTTATGGTGAAAATTGGTCATTTCAAGTTTTTTCTCTGATCTCCACATTTTTTGTGATAAAGATTGGTTGGTACTAGTGTCATCAAATGCTTGATTTGAACTTGATAAAAAACACTTCTGACCAAGTTTTTTTGCTTCTAGCGTCATTTTTCTATTTTATGAAAACATTTTTTATTTTAATTTTTGAGAAGGTGTAGTATCATTCACAGATGCGCGTTGTTGCCATAACGTTTCTCAACTTGCACAATGAACTAGTAGGCAATGTTCCAGTTAATCTAATGCGATTTGAAAAATGACATGTCATGCGAGTCGGAGGCTCACACTTTCAATGAAAACATTGCCCAAATTATATAAAAAATCTGGTGAGCTTCCAATGGCTCTTACCTTTCCCTGCTCTAGTTCATGCATACTCTAGAAAAGATAAGTCTAAATGCAATCCAGACCTCCCTCTTTATCTTTGTACATTAGCCCAGGGCACATCTATACAGTTACACAAATATTAACCATCATTCAACATTGATATCAGATGTATATACAACTTATATATATCATCAAGCAAAGAAGAGAAGAAATAAAAGTTCTACATATTTACAATTTTATAAATGGTAATCATTATTCACCATTGATATCATTCGTATATACATTGTAAAATATGTTAATAGAAAGAGAACAAGAGAAATACAGATTTGTTGTATATATAATGTGATCTAGATAGATAAAAAGGAGGTGAAAAATGACGATCAGAATTCACGCAAAGCGTGTTACAAAAATTGGCCTCTAGGGTGTTGTGTTATGGAACCAACTCACAAAAACATAGAAAAGAGATATAAGTGCCTTAGAATTCAACGTCTTCAAGGGGACAACCTCATTTACATTACACAAATTAACAATTGGATGATTCAAATGAAAAAACCTCCTTTCTATATATAGGAGTCTAAGGGGTCACAATATAACCAAGTCAACCTGACAATAATAATATAAGGCCACAAAAATAACAATAGAGGGATTCTATGGGGCACAATAATAACAATATGGGGACAATAGGGGCACAACAATATTAATAAGGGATACAACTACAATAGTAATGGTGGAATCACTAGTATTATAGGGACCTAACATGCCCCTCTCCTTAAAAAAAGTGTTGTCCTCAATGCTTAAGTAGTTATGGATGCTTCTGTATAAAATTCTCATCCTCCCATGTGGAATATTTAGTGGATAAGTTCTTCCACTTCATGAGATACTCCGAAATGGATTGATTTCGTAGCTGTTGAGTTCTTGTTTCTGTGACTGCTTCTAGTTCCAATATAAATTTTCCTTCCTCGCCAAGTTCTGGCAATATTATTTGAATTGGGAGCTTGTTGCCTATAACCTTCTTTAAACATGAAACATGGAAAATTGGGTGCACTCGAGAAGCCGCAGGAAGCTCCAATTTGTATGCCATAGTACCAATATTTTGCAACACCTTCTACGGACCATAATACTTTGGTGATAATTTATTATCCTTCTTAGCTTGCTTGAGGGACATTTGTTTATATGGTTATAGCTATAGGAATACTCAGTCACCTACATCAAAAATTCATTCATTGTGATGTTGATCTACTTGTTGTTTCACTCTATTTTGCACCAACACGAGGTTATCATTTAAGAGTTGGAGAACTTGTTGTTGATGCTCGATGCGATGTTCCCCTGCTTGAACCTTAGAATTTTCTCTTAAATATGATGTGATGAATGGTGGTTGATATCCATAATGTGTCATAAATGGGGTCATTTTTGTTGCAGAGTGGAAGGAAGTGTTATACCACCATTCAGCCAGAGGTAACCATTTGACCCATTGTGTCTGTTTATTAGATACAAAGCAAACAAGATATCCTTCCAAACATTTGTTTACTATCTTAGTTTTCCCATCAGATTAGGGATGATAAGATGAGCTAGGAGCTAACTAAGTACCAACACAAGAAAATAATTATGTCCAAAATTTCCAGTAAAAATGGGATCTCTGTAACTTACAATAATCTTTGGGTTTCCATGTAGCTTTTGAATTGTTTCCATAATTGCAGTAGAAATAGTACTGGCTTTAAATGGATATGATAATGCACAAAAGTGTGCATAGTTGGTAAGTCTATCAACTACCACCATGATGACACAGTTTCCCTCACACTTGGGCAAAACTATGATAAAATCCGTTGAAACCTCCTCCCAACATTGGCTTGGAATGGATAAAGGTTGTAATAGACCTAGTGTCTTAATTGTTTCAACTTTAATTTGTTGGCAAACCAAAC
>APFE030501486.1:0-13552 GCA_000404065.3 Pinus taeda
TATATAATATTTTGATTGTGAAATGAGAGATGGATTTTGGGCATGTGGTATTGATGAGCCATGGTATTGGCCCATGGTATGGTATGACTAATAATATCCATGGTAAAGTGGGGGGAGCATCCATGGTTAAAAGTCTTGTTAATTGTAAATATTATTTTGATTGTGAAATGAGGGATGGTTTTTAGACATGTCATATCGATGAGGTATTTTCTCATGGTACGATATGGTTAATAATATCCATGGTAAAGTGTTGGTGAATATCTATGGTTAAAAAGTATTTTCTCATGGTACGATATGGTTAATAATATCCATGGTAAAGTGTTGGTGAATATCTATGGTTAAAAATCTTGTTATATTGTAAGTATTAAGTTCTTTTTGTGCTTATTAATGAAATTAAATGTCACCAAATTATTATTTTAATCTATATGGTGAAATGGATCTTAATTTATAGCTACTATTTATATCTTATATATTTTCATGTGATAGAGGTGTAGATATATCTCAAAAGTAATTATAGTATTTTTTCTTTTAAATTTAATAAAACAATGTTATAAAGGTAAATTCAAATAAAATATTTTTAAAATATTTTGAGTGTGAGATGAGAGATGGTTTTTGGGCATGTTGTATTTATGAGCCATGGTATTGGCCCATGGTATTGTAGAAAAACCTATTTACAAATTAATAATATCTATGGCAAAATGGACGTGAATATCCATGGTTAAACATATTGTTATATTGTAGGTTTGTGTACTTATTAATTAAATTTAAATATGGTTACATAATCATTATTCTATTTTATAAGGTAAAACAAATCTTAATTTATTGTTGCTACTTATATATTTTAATGTAATATGTATATTATGATTTTTTTTAACTAAAATGTTATTCGTAATTTTATTAATAAAAACAAAATTACAATGTAACAAATTTGAATTTTATTATTTGTATTACTTTTTAATTTTTTGCAGACACTACAACTTACATTACATCTACACGTTACCCCGCCTCTCGCAATTATTTATATTATATAATTTTTGCATCTTTATATATAAAAGTATTCTCATTTTAAATTTTATTAAAACCTTGATTTAATTTATATGGAAAATTTTTTAGTAGTTTTGAGGATAGAGGGTTTAGATATATCTCAAAAGTAATGATAACCTTTTTTCTTTTAGATTGAATTAAAAAATGTTGGAAAATTAAATTAAATTAAAATATTTGATTTTTAAATAAGTTATGTTTTTTGGGCAAGTGATATTGATAAGCCATAATATTGGCCCACGGTATTGCAACAAAGTCACAAAGTCTTTTTACATGTTAATTTATATTATATAAATTTCGCATCTTTATATATAAAAGTATTCTCATTTTAAATTTTATTAAAACCTTGATTTAATTTATATGGAAAAAAATTTAGTAGTTTTGAGGATAGAGGGTTTAGATATATCTCAAAAGTAATGATAACCTTTTTCCTTTTAGATTGAATTAAAAATTGTTGGAAAATTAAATTAAATTAAAATGTTTATAAAATATTTGGTTTTTAAAAAAGTTATGTTTTCTAGCAGGTGATATTGATAAGCCATAATATTGGCCCACGGTATTGCAACAAAGTCTTTTTACATGTTAATAATATCCATGGTAAAGTGCAGTGAATACCCATGGTTAAGAATCATGCCATATTGCTATAAAATATTTTGATTGTGAAATAAGTTATGGTTTTTTGGCATGTGGTATTAATAAGCCATGATATTGGGCCGTTGTATTGTAACAAAACCTATTCACAAGTTAATAAAAATATAAAAATATAAAAATATTAACTTTAACTTTTTATTATTGATTGAGAAAACATTTAAATGTTTCCACTTTATATTACTTTTAACTTTTTATTTATTAATTTTAACTTTTTGTTTATTACTTTTAATTTTTATTTTTTTTAATTGAGCCAACATATAAATGTTAAATGTTAAACATTTACAGTTACACATCTACCCCTATACATGACCAACATTGTCATAAGATTAAATTTGTTAAATGTTAAATGTTAGAACCCCATCTTGGGATGTAGAGCGACTCTCCGCTCAAAGATTTGAATATCTTAGGTTGATATTTCATTGGGAGGACAAAACCATAACCAATTTTTCACTCTTCACGAAGGGGCATAGGATATCAAAATGTCCAAAAAGACTAAAAGGATGAGATAAGAACTATAAAACAGGTCAGATAGGCCATTAGGACAAACTACAAGATAAAAATTCGTAATAATCTATGACATGACATAAGCGAAGTAGATGCATTGGAGTCAGTGGAAACAACCTGAATTAGCTCTTCATTGTTGTCGAGATTGTTGTTAGTTGGAGGAGGGATTCCCAAGTGTTACTTAATGTTGGTGGAATTATATGTATTATAATTCCAACATTTAATTATCAATACGGGGTCATAATACTTAGAGACACAAGAACAGGAAATGCAGGACTAGAGCCTATTCTAGCCTATTCTAACAATTAACACTAGAAAGATCTAATCACTAAATATTATCACTTGTCAATGGACTATGGGACTATAATGCTTATTAGGTTTTGAACCACAATCTTTCATTAACAATGTTCATGTGATTGTATATATGTAGCTTATTAGTGTTGGCTCCCCGTTAATGGCGGTGTAGAAGGTCAACGCTCCCCATGTGTTTCGTGGCATGTGCTTAAATCTAACGATGTGTCTGTTTACTAACACCTGCAGGTTTTGTTGTAACGACAATCGTGACTCCAACAAGTGGTATCAGAGCCAGAGGTCTCAAGTTCGAAACACACTGGGCTCGCGTTGGGGGGGGATATTGTTGGCTCCCCGTTAATGGCGGTGTAGAAGGTCAATGCTCCCTGTGTGTTTCGTGGCATGTGCTTAAATCTAGCGTTGTGTCTGTTTACTAACATCTGCGGGTTTTGGTGTAGCGACAGTTGTGACTCTAACAATTAGGTCTTGAGACTTCAGTGGTTTTAATCCTATAGTGATGAAAGCCCATTAAACACACTGTAGAAAATTAAATGGCATAAAAGTAAATGTTGACAACTATAAGCAAAAGCAAACAAATCTAATACTAATACTATGTGAAATACAAATTTAATGAAAATTGAAAGATACATCAAATAAAATGTGCAATCAAATGGAATTCACGTCTTAAACCTAAAAGGAAGTGCTAAACACTAAATTGAGAGCATGAAAGTGAATATATCTAAGTTTTATCTAACATAAACTAATTGCAAAATAAAACTAAATTGCTAGATGTAAAACTAATCTACAAAACACTTGAAGCATAGCAACACTTATGCACACTGAGGGGCCCTTCCTAGGAAGTTAGTGTTGTTAAGAAAATCTCAGATCAAGCTAAGAAGATATACCACAATTAAGCAACCATCAATTATTTATTCACATCAAAAATCTCTCTTACAAATTCTGCTCTCTAAATCTCTCCAAACACTAATCATTGATTTCCTCTATTACAATAATGAAAAAACTTCTCTTGATCTATGCCATTTGACACATTATTTATACACAAAATTCATTGGGGAAATATAATATCCAATCCCCCTATCTCAAAAAACGAATTTACAATTTTAGAGGAAAATCTCATAATTCTAGTATTTTTTGCAATTTTATACAAATTGGTGTTAAATAACTAAGCATATATTCTCGATCATGATGTATTTTGAAAAGTTGTTTCTATGGATTCTAATTTGTTATACTATGAACAAAACCTCTCTTGGAATTCCCTTATGCGCTTCCATGGCCTACTGTTTGAATCTTTTTCCAATTTGGGTATTGCAGAAATTTTATACAAAACTGTTTCAAAGAACCAAATATAACTTTTAAAGTGTATTGAATTTTTGGAAACAATTTGAGATCCAAATAAATTGTTATGTTTTCTAAAAACCCATTTTACATATTCTTGTGATTCTCCACCATTGGTAGTTAAATATAGGAAAAACATGGTAGTTCCAAAACTGTCACCTATTTTTTGTTGTAACTTAAATAATGCAATAGGATCCCATGTGTGATCTGGGTATATTCCAAGGATTGTACTAGGATATTAGGTCTATGTGGTACCTAATTTACCATGCTAGAGAAAATAAAAACATATTTTTTAATTTTGAATTATTTTCCCTCCATTTGTGCAAGTGTAGAATTAAGTACCGGACTACTGCACTGATACAAAGATAGAAATTTTCATAGTCGAACATGATCCTTGGCCACATAACCACATTATTAAATCGTCAATGATAAAACTATATTAAAAACTCATTTAATCATTAAAAATACAAGAAATCATTAATAATTTACCACAAGGTAAAATGAATGCATTTAGGGAAAATTGGTAATATGATAGTTACGAAATATGTTGTAAGGATATGAATATGGCTCGTAAATGAAAGGTTTGGATAACCAATATGATAACATATTTGGGGCCCAACATCCCCCCCATGCCTAAGACTTTCCATATCCTCATGCAAACAAAATATGGACTAGGAAGGAATGATGGATGATATAAGGTAACAAATGAAGATAATGGCTAAATAAATATGGACTTGAAACTAGAATATGCATTAATAGATTTGGAAAAGGTGGTTTAAGAAAGATGAATAAATAGAAAGTGGTTAATCATCAAGATTCATTAAATTTTAATGGGTTAAATAACCTTTAAACGTGTTTTACCTTAAGTATACCTTTTTAACTTTGATTTGTATTGCAAGTTGCAATGGAAGTTGTATGAAGTTGAAGATGAGGTAGAGTAAGGCTAAGAGCTTGGAATGATTTGGAATAGCTGGAATTGATGAGTTCCAATATGTTATGCTAAAGGAATTTGAAGAGAATGAAATGAAGATGTTGAAAAGGTCTCAACAACCTTTACATGTCCTCATGCAAACAAGGTGAGGCACAGAAGAAGTGAGAATGACTGCTGAGATGGCTCTAGTACAAAAAAAGGATTTGTCAAAACAATGAAACTAATGAGACGAATACTAAATAAGTCATCTCAGATTTATTAAAATGATGCTAAACTAACACTAAGTATAAAATAAATTCCAAATCACTCATTACATATGATTTCATCAATCATTAACAGTTTTATGCTTAAGAAAAAAACCTTTTTATAAATTTAAGGGGCTCTCCTTCTTTGTAGGTAGTAGGCTTTTTATGATCACAAAAAATGATGAACCAATGAAAATTTGGCTATTACTAATCAAATCCCAAAGTCTTATAGTTATCAAAGTATTACAGATAAGCTTTGGAGTTGAATTTTATTAATTCTCTATGATCATAGGTCCCACGTATAAGATAATTAAATCATAGATATAGTATGAAAAACCAATGATATAGGACTCAAGGTTATATTAAAGCCATTATTTAGAAGAAAATTTATGGAGTTTGTTTTTACCCTTGACTTCATCCACACATGCTTATTTTATTGTAACACTATAAAGTAACCATCATACGTGTAGACACAAGCCTTGGTTTGGTTGACACTTATTTAGGTAGAATGCTCCATTACCCGTGAACATCCATAGCCTCGATGGGCTTACCTAGTGGTAGCACAGGTCAGTACTCGCTGCCAACAAGCATCCATAGCCTTGACACGTTAACCTCTTAAACCTATTTTACATTGAAGGCTCTAGTCCCATGCTTCCTACCATTTTAGGTTTAGATTATGGATATTGCTTTTGTAATTGATAGATGGGGGAGTAGCTTCAGAAAGCCTCTTAAAGGCATAGGATGTGTTATCACTTGGCTAGGACAAGTTGATACAACCCAACCTATCCCAGCCACTTGGTTGGGACAGGTTGGGTTGTATCAACCTGTCCCAGCCAAGTGATAACAGGGTGATACCTTTCAGTGACTTAGATTACCTGTATAATGTCTTAGATGCGTAAGATACTTATAGGTACTCAAAGGACATAGCATGAACGGGTCATTTTAATGTGAGATGGATGAGGTTGCCAAAGAATAACCAAAATACACCTAAAGTCCTACAAATCATAGTTTCCATGTATGCTTTCACCTTTAAAGTAGTGTTCCACTATAAGTGGTGACTTTAATAACTCTCTTGCAAGTCTTAATAAAGATGATTCAGATATCATGGTTTGGTGTTATGGTTATAGTATTCAAGTTTATTTTTCATTGGTATCATTGTATGGACCTCTTAACTTTGTTTTAATCCCCTTAGTATGTTTTGGTAACTATATTTTGAGCAATTATTTTGTATTGACAATCAGAAATCTATATGAATAAGAGAAATGAAATTCCCAAAAAAGAAAAGGTATATCAACTATGAATAGTTTGGAATTATCATTTAATTCAACTTTTATGAAAAGGATTTCTTATTCAACCATCTTCATGAAATATATGTCTTAATGATAAAGCATGAATACAACATTTTTAACAAGTTAAGGAAAAAAATAAAGATATCATCAAATACTCCCCTAAGTTTTGATGGCGATGTATTTTCTGCTTTTGAAAATATTCTTCCAGTATTTAAGCACCCAAATGAACAATATCATTGAATCCCATTTTTTCTTACAAAATAGCAAATTGGTACCAGAATTCTCAATACTGGTTAGATACAATATGGTACTAAACAATTGGTATGAAATACTAGACAATGTTGCAATGCAATCATTTCCAACTTCACATAAGATTCCAAACATAATGGTCACATATTACTTTATTGAGAAGAAAAAATAGAAACAAATCTAACTATCATAAAGAAATAATAAGTGGGAAAGAAAAGTAATAGTTGAACCATACTGCTATTTGAAATAAGACTAAGTGACAATATTCATTAAAACAATATGCAACTGAAAGATATCCCAACAAAAATATGAAATATGAACATAAATCTCCCATTTTCAACTAATTTATTTTTAGTTGTTAACATCCTCACTTATACAAAACAAATGAAAAAGATGTTGTAGTATATTTTAGAACTAAACTAACTCATTATATGCACATTTATTTATTTATTTATTATCCTACTCTACTTGAGAAAAATAAATTCCTCTCCTCAAGTATATGAGTATTTCCAATGTAACCATGTACGCAAAAAGTATAAAAATGCATTTATACTCAAGTTTAGAATATAATCTTAAATGCATACCTGAGTATAAAGAACCAGTTGTTTTAGTGATGATGTCAAGAAGTAAGGAAGAATGAAGGAGTGGTATGGCCTTATATTTTCTTGAAACCAACTTTCAATAAAATTTAAAATCCTCTTGGTTTACCACTTTATTTTGCTTATTTCGCATATCCTCCTTTACCGTGCCATGCAGATCTTCTAACATTAGGTGATTATCCTCTTGTGTGCTTAGAGGATCTGTAGATAGGCATGTCAAAAATTCTTCAATCTCAGGTTCTAATGCTTGCTCTCCATTGGATGCAGTCCATGATTCTTCAGTTTCCTCAATAAGTTTGCAAGAGTAAAGATCTTCATGTGGATGTGATTCATGGAGTTGTTGTTCTTCTATCGATTCTAGGAAGGCAAATAATTTCTTTGCTACTGTCAATATTTGTTCTTCTATCGATTCCAGCTGCTACTAGGATTTGAGAGAGTTCTTCCAAAATCTTGATTATCCTTGAATATTTCTTTGTTGGTTTCTAATCCATGTCATACACATGGATTAGTGTATGTAATTCTTATTAAAAATCCTAAAGAAATAAGAAGGAAACACACTTAAAACAAAGGCAAGCAAACTAATCATGTACTCGAAGAGCCACTGTGCTACTAGGACCCTGCTATCACCAAGTTATATTTTCACACAAGTTATGCTTCTCTTCTTTCTATGAATCAGTCTAAAGGAAAACACACTTGCCAAGAAAAATAAGGAAAAATGATGTTTTGGATCTTACCTTTAATTCCATGCATATAAAAAAGAAACTAGAAAAACAATTAGAGACAACCAGTCTTCTGAGCGATCCCCAACCAAAGCGGATGCGTGGCTCTTCACTCATGTCTTACCATTTTTCTCCGTCCTCTAGTTTCCTTGCAACTAAGATCACACAGAAAAATTGTGAAAGCAACCATGCTCTAATCCCTTTAGCATCTCCCCGGCAACAAAGCCAAAAATGTTGGTGGAATTATATGTATTTTAATTCCAACATTTAATTATCAATTTGGGGTCGTAAGACTTAGAGATGAAAGCACAAAAAATGGAGGACTAGAGCCTATTCTAGCCTATGCTAACAATTAACAGTAGAAAGAACTAATCACTAAGGATTATCAATTGTCACTGGACTATGAGACTCTAATGCTTATCAGGTTTTGAACCACAATCTTTCATTAACAATGTTCATGTGGTTGTATATATGTAGCTTATTAGGTCTTGAGACTTCAGTGGTTTTAATCTTATAGTGATGAAAACCCATTAAACACACTGTATAAAAGTAAATGCCGACAACTATAAGCAAAAGCAAGCAAATCTAATACTAATACTATGTGAAATACAAATCTAATGAAAATTGAAAGAAACATCAAATAAAATATGCAATCAAATGGAATTCACTTCTTAAACCTAAAGGGAAGTACTAAACACTAAATTGAGAGCATGAAAGTGAATATATCTAAGTTTTATCTAACATAAATTAATTGTAAAATAAAACTAAATTTCTAGATGTAAAACTAATCTACAAAACACATGAAGCATAGCAACACTTACCCACGCAGAGGGTCCCTTCCTAGGAAGTTAGTGCTGCTAAGAAAATCTCAGATCAAGCTAATAAGATGTACCACAATTCACCAACATCAATTCTTTATTCACATAAAAAATCTTTGTTACAAATCAACTCTCTAAATCTCTTTGAAAACTAATCATTGATCTCCTCTATTACAATAATGAACAAACTCCTCTTGATCTCTATCATTTGAGACCTTATTTATAAATATAATTCATTGGGGAAAGATAAGATCCAATCCCTTTAACTTAGAAAACGAATTTACAATTTTAGAGGAAAATCTCATAATTCTAGTTTGTTGCAATTGTATACCAATTGGTGTTAAAGAACTAACGATATGTTCTCGACCATGATGTATTTTAGAAATATGTTTATATGGAGTCTAATTTGTTATGCTATGAACAAAAACCTCTCTTTGAATTTTCTGATTCGCTTCCATGGCCTCGTAAATTGTGCCCAAAGATGATTGTTTGAATCTTTTTCCAATCTTGGTTTTGCAGAAATTTTATACAAAACTGCTTCGAAGAACCAACTATAAATTTCAATCCGTATTGAATTTTTGGAAATAGTTTGATATCCAAATAAATTTCTATGCTTTCTAAAAACCCATTTTCCATATTCTTGTGATTCTCCACCATTTTCACGGAAATCGAGACAAAACATGGAAGTTCCAAAACTATCACCTATTTTTGGTTGTAACTTAAATCATGTGCTAGGATCCCATGTGTGTTGTGGGTATATTCCAAGGCTTGTACCAGCATATTAGGTCCATGTGACACCTAATTTACCATGTTAGAGAAAATAAAAACATATTTTATAATTTTGAATTATTTTCCCTCTATTTGTGCATGTGCAGAATTAAGTACCAAATTGTTGAACTGATATAGAGATAGAAATTTTCATAGTCGAACATGATCCTTGGCCACATAACCACATTAGTAAACCATCATTGATAAAAATATATTAAAAACGCATTTAATCATTAAAAATACAAGAGATCATTAATAATTAACCAAAAGGTAAAATGAATGCATTTAAGGAAAATTGGTAATATGATAGTTATGAAATATGTTGTAAGGGTATGAATATGGCTCATAAATGAAAGGTTTAGATAGCCAATATGATAACATATCTAGGGCCCAACACTCAATGTGATCAAAACGTTGGTTAAAGTCCCTCAAACCATAATGAAGATGCTCCAAAAAGTGAAGGATGTATGTTATATGTTCAAACCGATCCATGAGAATATGACCAAGGAGAAACTTTAGATGTCAGTTTATTCGATAGTGTACATGTACTGTTTAAAGCATCCTCACTTGTGTCCTATATTTTTCACCCATTTATCTAGCTTGATGAGAACCTTGGTATCTGAAAATTGTTGTCGCGCAGAGGCTCCTTTACATTCCATGTGACCAATCTCTTCCTAAATGGGGCCTCAAGTAAATTCCCAAAACTTGGTAGTTGTTTCTTCCAGGAAGTAGTCAATGCCAAAGAGGCCCTAAGAAGCCTTCTCCTAATAATATGCCACCCTCGGCAGGCATGTGCATGTTGTCAGGGCATGGGGAAGGTCGCAACAAGGAGAAAAGACCAAGATGTCAGGGGAGGAGAGGAACAAGTGGGTGACTAAGTGAGAGAAACCATGTGAGGGAAAAGGGTCATAGAGTAGGAAGTTAGATAAAAATGATGATTTAGAAAGGCATAAGTATACAATAGACCACATAAAGGGAGAGCTATAAGAAGGGAAAGTATGAGGTTGACTAAATGAATGAAATAGACGGTGCACAAGTCTATAGGAGAGAAGTCAGAGAGTACACTCAATTCCACAAGAGCTAGATGAGGGCTACATGAAGAGCACCCAGCCAAAAGGGTGGCTAGATAAAAGTTAGTAACATGAGCATGCACAAATGAAGAGTAGGTCATACAAGGAATGAAAACCATGGATGATGAAGACACCCACTAAGGAGGTCGAACATCCAAAAAAATTAACTATAGTCCTACATTGAGAAGCCATTGCATGTGCTACAATTTGAGTTAGAGAAGGAAACAAAAACACCATACCAGTATTCCAAGAAACCAAATGTAAGGTACCTTTGAGTATCTAGATGGGGGAAATGGAATTTCCAATTATGGAACAACAACTAATATTCGAGAGTGAATGAATTGGGCCTAGGTAAGGCTCACATAAGTAGGTTAGTTAGTCCCAATGAAATGAATTTATCAAGTGCTAGGAGGAGGCTGCAAATGTAGAGAGACAAAGCTTAGACAATCCGAGTCGGAGTAATAGCACTGGGAGGAGAGAAGTGACTGACATGAGGAACTGAGTGGACTTCACATGAGCTGAGCCTTGGAAAACTCGACGTGGTGGCCAGAATTCAATGTTGGTGGTATAATCCATTATGGGTTCAAGTGGCCATTAATAAAATCACATGAGAAGTCATTAAAAAACGGTTATGGGGGCATGCTTCCACGTCCCCATCCACTTGGCACAAAAGAGTTGAATATATTAGGTCGATCTTTCACTAGGATGACCAGACCATAGCCAAAATTGCACCCTTCACAAAGAGACATATGATATAAAAATATCCAAAAAGACTAAAAGGATGAGATAAGAACTATAAAACAAGCCAAAAATGTCATTAAAACAAAATATAATATTAAAATTCAAAATAATATGGGGCATGACATAAGCTAAGCACATGGACCAAAGTCAGTGGTGACAACCTAAATTAGGTTTTAATTGTTACCGGGATTGCTACTAGTTGGAGGAGGGATAGCCCAAGTGTTACTCAATGTGATATGAACACTAGTCTAGGTCCCTTAGATGATGGTGAAGACTATCCAAAGAGTGAAGGATGTCAACTCTATGATCGAACCAATCCATTAAAATACATTCAAGAAGAAACTTCAGATGTTAATTTAGTTGATAGTGTGCATGTACTTGTTGAAGAGGCCTTGTGTGTGTCCTGCATATGGAACCTAGTCAACCATCTTAATGAAAAACTTGGTATGTGAAAATCGTTGTCAGACAGAGGCTCCCTCACATTCCATGTGACCTATATCTTCTTGAATGGGGCCTGGGGTAAGGTCCTAAAACTTGGTAGTTGTTTCTTTCAGGTGGTGGTGGGTGTGATAGTGGCCATGAGAAGCCTGGTCTTGATATTATGCTACCCCTTGGAAAACATGTGCAAGCTAACATTGCATGGGGAAGGCTATGACAAGGAGAAGACCAAGATGTCAAGGGGAGATGAGAACAAGCATGTTACCAAGTGAGAGAAGCCACGTGAGGAGGAAAAGAGTCATATGGTAGGAAGTTAGATAAAGGTGAGGATTTAGAAGGAATAAGTATATGACAAGACACATAAAGGGAGAGGTAGAAGTTCAAGAAAGGAAATTCCAAGGTTGATCGAAGGGATGAACTAGAGGGAGCATGAGTCTATAAGAGAGAAGATAGAGAGTACTCAATTGCACAAGAGCTATATGAGGGTTTCAGGAAGAACACCCAATCAAAAGGGAGGGTAGATGAAATTAATTAAAATGAACATGTACATAAATGAAGACCAAGACATAGAAGGAATAAAAGCTCGAGATGATGAAGAAACCCATCGATGAGGTCTAACACCCAAAAGAATTAACGAAAACATTTCATTTAAAGCCAACTTCAGAAGCTGCTACATGTGCTATAATTTGAGTTGAGAAGGAAAAAATAATGCCAAACAAGTATGCCATGGAACCAAATGTAAGGAGCCCTTTAGTATTTAGCTAGGGGGAGTGGACTTTCCAATTATGGAATGACAACTGAGATTCAAGGGTGAAGGAATTTGGATCAACCAAGGCTCACAAAAGTGGGTCAATTAGTGCTCGCAGAATGAATTTATCTAGTGCTCAGAGGATGTTGCAGATAGAGAGAGCCATAAAATAGGCAATCCCAGTGGGAGTAATAACACTGGGAGGAGATGAGTGAATGAAAATTGGAATCGAGTGGACTTTCCACGAGTCGATCCTCGACAAACCTATTGGGGTGGCTACAATTGAATACATGTGGCGTAATCTATTATGGGTCCAGGTGGCCAATAATAAACTCGCATGAGGAAACCTTGTGTGAGGAGTTATTAAAACATGGTTAAGGGGGTGTGATGTCAGGTTCCCACCCACTTGGCTTGATGGGGAAGTGGAAACCCACCCCAAAGAGCTGAATATCTTAGGTTAGTTTTTCATTGGGAAGACGAGACCATAACCAAAAGTGCATCATTGTAGAGAGGCATAAGATATCAAAATGTCCAAAAAGGCTAAAAGGATGAGATAAGAACTATAAAATAAGCTAGATAGGGCATTAGGAAAAATTATAAGATCAAAATTAAAAATAATCTGGGGCATGACATAAGATAAGTAGATGGGTCAGAGTCAGTGATGAGAACTTGAATTGGGTCTTAATTGTTGAGAAGCTTGCTACCAATCAAAGTAGGGATGGCCAAAGCTTGCTTAATGCAATCCAAATGTTGGTCCATGTCCATCGAATGAAAATTACAATGCTCCCAAGAGTGAAGGATGTTAGTTCTATGCTCAAACTGATCCCTCAGAATATGGCCAAGGAGAAACTTCAGATGCCAATTTAGTCAATAGTGTACATGTATTGGTCGAAGCACCCTCACATGTTTCCTACACATGGCACCCAATTATCCAACTCGATGAGAACCTTGATATCCAAAAATAATTGTTGCACAAAGGCTCCCTCACCTTCCATATGACCTATCTCTTTCTAAATGGGGCCCTAAAAAAGGTTTTGAAACATAACAGTTGATTCTTCCACGTGGTGGTGGGTGCAAGAGTGACCTAGAGAAGC
>APFE030501493.1:0-21810 GCA_000404065.3 Pinus taeda
CACCGAGTTTTGACCCGAGAGAGCCTTCTCATACCTCGTAGGGCTAGCTACGAGGTGAAATGGTTTGATGTAGCTTTGAGGTTTGTCTATCTCAGCCTAGGTGAAATCTCAAACGCTAACAAGACCCACCAAAGTTGAGGCAATGATGAGACCTCAATAATAACATAACATATATAGTATAATGTGACTAACAAATACTAGCAATAATGGGGGGGAAGTGATCTAATGAGTGGAATAATGACTTCATTTGTTAAATAATAACATTCAAGTCTGGCCTAGAATCAATTGAAAATATTCCTCCCGGAATGATAAATGACTAAGAAAAGAATTTCAAATACATATCATTCAACACCTAATTCGTTAAGATTGGTGTGGAGGAATTCGAACAGTCATTGAAGACCAGGTGACCTCTGGGAAATGAAAACCAAGGGTCAAAAAACTATGTATTAATATGTACATATTGTGAATAGAATGAAATGATATGAGTTATCTAACCTACTGTCTATTTTTGTGTTCATGTTTAACACGATATTAAAGATTCCACGGGTTTTGTGGCGTTTGGATTTCTGAACCACTAGTTTTTTGGTCATCCTCTCTCGATCTAGTGCAGATTGTACATGAATAAATAATAATATGAATGTGCACAAGGATTTGTATATGTTTATTAATCCATTTGAGATTTGTTACTTCTCTAGCTTCTGTCACAACCCATACTCCTACTCATAATTATTTTCCTTGTGCACATTCATTTGATTTGGAACCTCTAAATCATTTTCATTCATATGACTCCTCATAGTTCTCCACCAACTCATCGTACTACACCAATGACCTATCATCAATATAAATTTGTGCATTCACAATAATAACAAGAGAAACATCATACCTTGACCATTTCCTTTCCTATTTGTGAATTTACATTTACATTGTTGGTTTCATATGATTCTTTGATAAACAAAGGAAAATTATTGTCACAGATTGAGACTTGAAAGTAGAGCCTCTATGCACATGAGGAATTATTTTGAGCTACATTCTGTGAAACCCACATGTTCATGGATCATGATGGCCCTTGATAAAAAAATCGGGTAGTTGTATAGCATGATATTATTCTTTGCAAGTGACTTGTTATAAAAGTTAAGAAATTTGGATTCACCTCCATATACGATAAATATTACAAAATATATTTTTATTACTATGGATATCTCCTTCATACCTTCACACCATTTGTGGACTCAATTACACTAACTATTAGTCTCCATGATCAACCCTCAATGTGATTTTGGCTAAGAACTAGAAATGTTACTCTATGTCTAAACATGTAGATCGCTCATCTCCTTGTGCATCCATTTGTTTGAATTATTTTCCCAAATTATGTAAGGATTTGATATCCAAATTCATATGGAAGTGAAGAACATAAGGAATAGAGATTGTAGTGAATTCATTGTTGATTTTCCATTATACTAGAGTCTAGGATAGAATCTTAAGTCACTTACACTACCAATCCAAGTATCACAATAAGACTACTTAGCACAACGGAATAATATACAACAGTAAATCTAATAGTGCAAAAAATATACACATTTTCTTACAAACTTTCAACCCAACTTCGTTATATTAATTAAACTTAATAATACAATAGTTTAGGGCTCTCGTACCAGGGACAATGGCCTTCAAATATTCACAAGTATATGAAATAATAACACTTGGTGTCTGTCATAATTACGACCAATCTACCTGAAAAAAGTAATTTGACCATCTAGCTAATGTAGAGCTCCTCACAGCTGCCTTGGTCGTACCCAATACACATCTTCCCAGTCCTTTGGCTCCCAATCTACAACATCTACCTCTATCAATGCTCCAAGTCCAACTAGCCACTAAGAGAATTCTTCCCACTATATTCTTCCTGCACTACTCCAATGAAGACTAACATAGGGCAAGATGGTTGCTACCTATCACCATCAAATGTATCTTCTCCAATGATGAACATGGGTTGCAACAAACTACTCTTCTAGTAGATCAAACCTATGATCTCTAACAAATTGCCTCTCCTAGCAGCCCTTATTCCATTAAGGCACTGCACATAGGGCTCAACACTTGGTCACTTTCATGTTGCCCTCCAACATACTTAAAATTCCCAATACAACAACATTAAACACATCCTTCATATATTCTCAAATATCATCCAATTAGAGCTCCAAATATCTGCCCTTTGCTCTGCAATAGAGGAGCTATTGCACAAATCTAGGCACCCAATAACCATTGTAGCAACTACCCATGTTGATTTTACATGATACTGGAGTCTAGGATAGAAACTTAAATCACAAACGCTACCAATTAAAGTATCACATCAAGACTACTTAGCACAGTAGAATAATATACAACATTAAATCTACTAGTGCACAAAATATACAAAAAGTTTTACAAATTTTCAACCCAACTTCGTTATATTTTTTTTCTAAATATGTCTAAAATCTATTACCTTAACAAAATGATACATGGAGGCACTAGCCTCTGCTGTTCGTATCCAAGGTTCATGGCATATTGAAACTAAAACAAAATGAAGACTGCCCAGAAGAGGGAAACCAGTCCAGTCCAAAATAGATTTGTTGCCCTCACAGGGGAAACTAGCATGTGAACATAGAGTGATATTCTTTTGTAAACAGCTTCAAAACCCAGAAATAAACTATTTTGCAAAAAAATTTAGAAATAAACTCATAGTACTGGGTGTCGGGAACCTGAAACCTAAAGACACGTGTTGGTTTAGTTGTCACTTGGTGTCAATGGGTGTTCTTCAAGAATTACACACATGTAGGCATCGAGGTCATCCTCGTCTTTTGGTAGTTCACCCGTGTCTTCCTTCTCTAGATGTTCTCGATTCTTCTCTGCTGCAGAAGGCTCGCCCTGATCCATATCATTCTTCTCCGTTGCGTGAGTGGGTCATCCCTCAGCAATGGAAGGCTCCTCCTGAAACATGACTATTATGGTGGCCTTGATAAGAGGTCAATCCAGAGAGAAATGGTATGTGAATTGAGTTGTATAATTGGAGTGCTGAGAGTTGGAAGGGAGAGCAATGGCTGATGGAAAATTTTGTGAAGCCTGGGAGCGAACAAGGTGAGTTCTACCTCTGCCATTGCGTGTATCAGGATAACGAGACGAGAAGTGATTTGACAAGGGGGTGGAGGAGTTAGAGGCCTTTGAGGGTGAAGAATGGAACATTCTGCCTCTACTGCTACCCCTCTTTCACTGGCATAGCCGAGGCATAATTTCATAGGGAGAAAAGAACTGACTGTGAGGAGTAGGCATAGAGTAGAAATGGTCACTTTGGGTGGCGTTATTGGAGGCGGAAGGCTCAGAAGTGAGGGCCAGGTTACATAACAAGCTCTGCAACTAGTGGTTGCCCTTCCTGAACTCTATACAATGGAGAATATGCATCTACTGCCTATTGTCATGCAAGTGCTTGGCTCCACGACAGCTAAGGGGCCCTTACATTTTAGAGGCAAAGGAGCATAAACAGACGAGGATGCGGGCCAAAGAGCTTCTGAGGTTTCCATAATGAAGAGCTGAGGCAGAATGGCGTTGGTAAGTTGGTGTGAGTTCTGCATTGAATTGCATTTATGAAGGTTGTAAAACATTTTTATTGCACTGTGTGTGAGGTTACAGGTGGCCATGTGGCTATGCCACTTTCCAGACCTTAACGCTACCATCACATCAGCCTTTGTAAACACCCGCATCCGGGAGTTTTGCTTCTTTGTGCACCAGGGCAGTGCATTCCTGTGATTGAGTGCTATCATTAAGGACAGTGAGGGATCCTGATCTAAGTACTTGATCATTATCTGCCCCTATATTGGCCAAAAGAGCAGCAACCTTGTTGCCTTCCCTCTTGACATGATTAAAGGTGATAGCTCTTCTGTTTTTTAACCATTGCTCAATTATTTCTAAACAAACCACCAGTCTGAACTAGTAGCCACTTTAGAATCTGGGGTCCCCAGTTGAATTTGATTAGCCATGTTGATGAGGATTTGGGAATCCCCTTCAATCACAACAAGGTGAAAATTGTTTTGATGAGCCAAACAAAGTCCCTACCATAGACCTTCCAGTTCTGCTGAGTTATTTGTATCCCAGCTAATTGATCCAAAATAAATTAAAAGAGGGGTGCCTTCACGACTCCTGAATATACCTCCATACCCTCCCTTGCCTGGGTTGTCTTTTGAGGCACCATCAAAGTTTAACTTGATCATATCTATTGGAGGTGGTTTCCATTGAGTGGAAGGGCTAGAAGTGGTGGGAGACATGTTGAGATCATCCTAAACATGTAGAATCAGGATATTCCAGCTCTCCCAAATATTTCGTTCCTGTGCTTGAGTGGGAAGATCATCTGCCTGCCATTTCTGGAGAGCCAATATTTCTTGAATATTCTGGCATAAACTGCTCCAAATGATGTCCAAGTGAGTGCATTGATTCTTAAATATTTGCTTATTTCTTTCCTTCCAAATTTTCCAAAGAAGCAGACCCAGAAGGATTTGCCATAGAGAATTTAGTAGCTTGCTATTGTAGGGAGCAGAGACCTAGTTACAGATGGTGCTGATAATGTCCCTTGAAATTCTGCAGGTTCTTTGACACCTGAAGTTGAGTTTTTCCCATAATTTGTTGGCCAAGTTGCATGAATCCATGAGGTGTTGAATGGTTTCATTTTGCTGATTGCAATTGGGGCAGTATGAGGGTCTGTGGAAACCTCTTTTAATGAGATTATCTGATGTGAGAATTCTTCTATGACAAAGCAACCATATGAAAGTAGATACTTTGGGCCATATTCTAGGGGTCCACATACGTTCCCAGACTAGGTCCATGGGTTCCTGTGTTTGAATCATCAAACCATATGCTTCCTTAGTTGAAAAAAATTCCCGACAGGGTGTATCCTCATCTTAAAATGTCCTTTTTATCTGAATGTCTAATTTTCCTATTGTTGAGCTTTGTGTCCATTGCTTTGTAGAAGTCCTCTGTTTCTTGATGAATGATCTGTTCTACCTTTTTCCATTGCCTATATCCCTGGTTGATATGTTGAGTCCAATACTGAGAGACTTTGTCATTCTGATGAATAGCATGTTCCTCAAGATTTTGGGGATGGATGGCTTCTAATAATTTGGGTCGTTGTTGCCATGAGTCAACCCAAAATCTAGTAGTGCAACAGTCTCTAATCTCCCAAAAACTATGTTGTTGTATCATTTCCCTGTGTTGTTTTGTTGCATTCCAAATTAGAGAGCCTACATCATTATTTGTGAGTCTGATAATCTCTTTCAGAGGTCGATTATTTGCATATTTTGCAGCCCATAATTTGGCCCATGGTGTGTGTGGGGTTGATAACCATTGCCACCATAGTCTCCACCCCCATCATTGCGTTACTATGTTAAGGATCCTGCAGTCCAAGGCCTCCCTGCTTTTTTGGTGTGCAAACTGTCGACCATTTCACTAGGACCCATTTGCGATTTTGCCCTGAGAATTCCCAGAGAAAGTTGAATTGTATGTCCTTGATATTTTTGAGCACCCACTTCGATGCTACGAGAACAAAGAAAAGGTATAGAAGCATATTTTGTAGTATCGCTTTGACAAGAATGAGTTAGCTTGCCATATTGAGGGTTCTATAAGTCCACAAAGAGACCTTCAAGTTTTTCTAGGTTAGATGCTAGGATGCATGCTTTATAGCGGAGTCGATCAATGGTGTGCCCAAGTATTTGGAGGGAAGATTGGCGATATGAAATCCCAAGATTCTGGCTATATTTCTTTGTGTTACTGAGGGGGTATGAAAGAAGAAGATTTGAGACTTAACAGTGTTAATGGTGGTTCCTGAAGCCTCAAAGAAGGTATCTAACAAGGATTAGAGCATATAAGCTTCTTGGACTGAAGGGTGCCTAAACAACATATTATCACCCACGAAGTTTTGATGAGTGGTGGTAGAGGATCTGTGGACAGAAATGCCTCTAAGGTTTTGAGAATGAAGAGCATGCTTTATAAGGTGACCTAAGCCTTATGCCATGAGGACAAAAAGAAAATGGGAGATGGGATCGCCTTGACGAATGCCACTAGAGGGGGAGAAGGGGCAAGAGGGGATGCCATTTACTAAGATGGAGAAAAAGGTGGATGGAATGAGATTCATAACCCATCTAACCCAGTTTGGGATGAAGCTAAAGGCTGTAAGCATTTGTTTTATGTATTTCCAGCTTAATTTGTCAAATGCTTTAGATAAGTCAATTTTGAGAAGCATACCTGCCTGTTTGTTGTGCTTTATGGAGTGAATGATCTCATGTGTCAGAATTATGCCATCTAGGATATGACGTCCCTCCACATATCCTGATTGTTCCTACGAGATGAGCATAGGGAGCAGTGGCTTGAGTCTGTTAGTGATGAATTTCGAGATGATTTTGTATATAACATTGCAGAGTGCTATGGGCTTGAACTTCTTCGGAGTATTTGGTTGATCTTCTTTGGGAATGAGAGCTATGAAGGTTGCATTTAGAGATGGAAGAAGCCAGTGCATAGTCCGATATTCTTCCACAAATTTCCAAACCTCTAGGTTGATGAGATCCTAGAAGTGATGGAAAAAGTTGGAGGTAAATCTGTCAGGTCCAGGGGCTTTTCCATCTTTCAATTGAGCTATTTCTGATTCGACTTCCAGAAGAGTGACCAGTTGAAGTAGTAGCTAATTGTGCTCTTCTGTTATAATCTTTGGCACATGCTGAAGAATTTTGTTTATGGCCAGTTTTATGTTTACTTGAGGCTCTTGATGTACAGATTTAAAATGGGTGAGGAGTTCTCTCTCAATGTCATCATGTTCCTCCATTCTTTCTCCCTGCTGATTCTGAAGTTGTGCAATGTTATTATGCATTCATCTCTATATGGTGGTGCGATGAAAGAATTTTGTATTCCTTTCCCCCTCTTTTAACCATCTAATTCTTGATTTTTTTCTTCCAAAGTATCTCCTCTTGCTTCCTTCCGTCTTCTAGCTGAGTAAGAAGATATTGTTCTTGATTTGCTAGTGTTTTGGTTCTCCTTCCTCAATAATTCTCTGATAGAGCTCCATCATGCTTTTCTCAAGTGTTTTTTGAGCTTGAAAAATATTTCCAAAGGTGAAATGATTGCATTTCTTGATTTTCCATTTGATATTCTTTAGTCATTGTTGGAATCGATACATGGTTGATCCTTTAGGAGGAGTGAAGTTTTCCCAAGTTTTTTTGACTAGATTTTTGAAGTCTGGATGAGAGAGACAAAAAGCTTCAAATGAGAAAGGCCTTTTGGTAGAGTCTCCTGGTCTTTGCCATTAAAGTGAAATGGGTCAATGGTCTGAGCCTGATAGAGGCAAGATTGAGGTTGTGATGTCTTCGCCTAGGTGACCTTGGTGAATCCTTGAGAATCAGACTTCTTCGAGTTATCATTAGTTTTGGGGGAAGCATTTAATGGACAATCTCAGAATAGATGGTCATGATTATGGCATTTTCTACATCTGAAAGACACATGTTCATAATCTATGGGCTGAATCCATTCAAAATCATCATGAAGTAGGCTTACCGAATCTGTGAGGGCTTCTCCTAGCCGCATGTAAACGCAGATGCAAACATACGAGGTATACCTTCAGAGCTTTGTTTCCTCTGCAATATTTATGAATTCTCCTAGTCCATTGCCAATGGCTTTTAGTGATTCTTCATCCCAATATTCTAGAGGAAAAGAGTACATTCGAATCCAAACTGGCTCCTCACTGAAGTCCTCTTTATCTGGATTAAATATTTCAATCCAATCCCTTAAATACAGACCCACTGCATTGAATAAATAAGGGTCGTCGTCTAAGATTATATTCTTGTCTTCGATGTAGTTGAATATAACATTGAAGAAACCTTTTGGCCCTAGCTGTAGGGTAACATGTCCTTTTGGAATCCATTTTGAAGCAATTCATCCCTGAAAGGCTTTCTCTATTGGTCAGAAACCAATAAATTTACCTATAAGTGCACAATCCTTCATAAACTGTATTTGGGAGTTGATTTGATGGCTTGGTAAGTCGATCTTGGGGCACTCTACTGCTATGGGCTTGCAAGTGGACAATGTTGCCTTCATGGGTTTTGGATTTTCCGTGGAGGTCTTCTCATGTCCTTTGTTCAAAGCTTCCACCTCCTGCTACTCAGCGGATTGATTCTGTGGTTGTACCACTATTCCGGACAATGGTTTCTCATTTTCATTAGCATTCAAGTTGGGATTTTGGTTTTCGTTGTGATCTATGGGGGGAGGCCCCGTGGCCTCCCCCATCTAAATATTCATTATGTAGACTCTGTCAGTGCGTCTGAACCAGTGCTCAAGAGACTATGTCACTTCAATGGAGGCTTTCCGCACCTATACTCCTACTGTGGTAGGGTTTGTTAGAAACCCTAGACTGCCATCGTTCACTTGATGTGTATTGAAATCCCCAATTTTGTTATATTCATCAAACTGAATAATACAATAGTTTATGGTTCTCTTTCCAGGGATAATGGCCCTCAAATATCCACTAGTATATGAAATAAGAACTAGGGCTTAGTGTCTATCATAATGACCACCAATATAATGTAAAAAAAAATATTTTGACCTTCTAGCTAATGTAGAGCTCCTCACGGATGCGTTGGTTTTACCTTGTACACATCTTCCCGCCCTTTAGCTCCTAATATGCAACATCTACCTCTATCAATGATCCAAGTCCATCTTGCCACTGAATATCAGCTCAACAATATGATCTCTCGTTGATCATTGTTCCATCAACTTATCAACTCATCGAGACTCTTGTCGAGTTGTTCACAACTCCATTTTTGAAAAACTCATAACTTCCCACTGCTTCTCCTCAGCTACTAAGGGACTTCTTCCCACTATATTCTTCTTACACTACTCCAATGAAGACTAAGGTAAGGCAGGAAGGCTTCCACCTATCACCATCAAATGTCACTTCTCAAATGATGAACATGGGTGGAAACAAACTGCTCCTCTATTTGATCAAACCTAGGAGCTCCAACAAACTGCCTCTCTTAGCAGCCCTTAGCCCATTAAGGCACTACACATGGGACTCCAAACTTGGGAACTTTCATGCTTCCCTCCAATAGACCTCAAATGACCGATACAACACCACTAAACATGTCCTTCAGATATACTCAAACATCATCCAACTCAAGCTCCAAATATCTACTGTTTTCTCTATAATAGAGGAGCTATTGCACAAATCTAGCAAACCATTCGTCACTGTATCATCTTCCCACTATTTAGGGATTCTAACGTGCCACATTAGCCCTATCTCTTAGCTACAACATTCATCAAAATGCATACCATCCAATATGGTCCAAAACTAGACCCAACACCTAATAATAATTCAACCATACAACCCCATGAACATACCTTCATGTTTCATGTTTGGGATTGTTTCCACTATTGTATATTTCAGTTTGGTTAAGGCATGTTACACTTAGCTAAAAGCCCTTTTCCCTCACCCAAAAATTCTCCTAATAGTTATGACCCTCCTTGTTTATTATCCTTCTATAAATCACTTCCCTTATTACTGATCTACAGGCCATTCTAGCCCTCACAACCCCTTCAAATAGGCACCAACAGAACTCGGGTCCTCTTGCAATCCACCATAGAGAAATGGCCTACACAAATAAGGAAAATGTGCCACAAAAATCTCCAAAACAACCGAGAAAATAAGATCTCCTACTTGACCATGCTGCAAGGTCACTTATCATCCAAAACAATCACAAGGACACTCAAACTATCCCCCCTTTCCTTCATTGGAATCTTCCCTAGCCTGCAGACCAATCAAAGATGTCAAAGAGATCGAATTTCTCACATGTGTTGCTCAAGGATGGTTCCCAAATGAATTTCCTTTACCTTTGATATATACTTAACACAAGGGCTTCAACAATTGATCCGAGGGGGCTTGAAAACTATCATAAGGTCACTCAAACACTAAGCTGACCTTAACTCTTCATGCACAAGCCTACACTTCAAAAATTCATATCTCCATTTTTGTAGCTTGGATTTCGATGATTTTAGATGCCTCTAGTTTCTCTCTAAGTCCTTTATCATCTCCATCACTCACGTGTCAAATTTTCCTTATGATTTTGGCCCCACACTAATCGGTAAAGAACCCCAAGCTTAGATTCCAAGCCCATGAAGTGATTTTGTGGTGCTCCAACCACCAATCCTCGTACCTTAAGGATTGGAGTCCCTCCCAAGCTACAAATCTCAACATTCATTATGTGAAGACGTGTTGGAGCTAATAATTAACATAATGTTATGATGGTAGGGATCATTTTTGATACACATGCAGTTGTGGAAGATGTAGCCCTATAAGCCCTGAGGAGAGTGTCTCACACTTATCAAAACTTGTCTTCTATTTTAGTCTACAATTTTTCCTCTTGTCCTACTTCTACTATGCACAATCTCTAGGAACCCTCATCATTTTTTCTACTCATGAAAAATTGTGATGATGATTCTTACTAGCAAAAATTGCCCAAACATTATATGTTGGGTGGTGTATAGTCCCAACACATGGTTGGCATTGATCTTCCATATCTTGACATTACCTACGAAATTTCCCAACTTGGAAACAATCGTGCCCAGCCAAAGTAGGTAGTATGAGATGTTGCCTTTGTCTCTTTGAATTGTTGACAACTCTAAATTCTCTTCCTGTGCATATGTTGTAAAACCTATGTTATTCCTGGACCCATTCATACATATCTTAGTTGCATCTCTACCATTTTGAATGTAATTCTCATGTTGTGCTCAGTCTATCTACCAAGGACGTATTGTGGAATGACTACTTAACCAACTTTCAAGTCTACTCATAATCACCATTTTTGTGCCCTTTTAGACCTTAGGCCTTGGCCACATGGAAAGCCTAGCACACCACCGTCTAGATTCATGTTTGCATAATTTTTCATGAAAGAATTTGTATCATACTTCTTAGCTACTATGATCCAACATAGTTTCTTAGCATGTGTAATCTATACCAAATCTACAAATCTGACATTGTTGATCACTAGTTGGGGTCATTTAAATAGCCTTGGAAATTAATCCTAGGAAGTTTACTAATAGGTTCCCATGCCTACCTAGTATGCTTCTAGCATTGTATTTTTTTCATATATATTTCAACTTATCTCTCTTGGTTTCAATCCATACCCAAGGGAAATTTGAGCTTGGGAAACCTTTGAAGGTGTTTGGAAGAAAATAACTTCCTTTTGATCAAAGTAATTTAAGAAATAAAATAGGGATTTTGAGGGAGACACCCTACCTCTCAAGTTGATGTATTTATACCTACTTCATCAAAGTAACATCAACTAGTTACATTGTTGGTGCATTATTTATATTTTGGGAGTTGTTGAGACATTTTTGGATGTTGTACCAAGAGCGCTGAAATTTATAAAGAATGTGCAACAAATTTGAATGAAACTTCCATATCGAGGATGCCTTTTGAAGCAACTATACTAGCCCCAAGTTTGAATTATCTATAAGTCTATACAATATTTCTATGTTCTATTATATTTTTCAGGGTGAAAACCATCAACAAGGTTAGACCAAATTTCCTTGTTCATGTTTAATTGTCATAATTATGAATTTTTATTGGCAAATTTGTCTCCCAAAGTCAACATAATAAATAAAAAATTATAGTATTAAGGTGGAAATTCAAGAAGAATGGGAATTTAGAGCACTAACACACCAATTGAGATGGCACTAGACAAAGCCTTATACTTGTATCTATGTGTTTCTTGTGTACCTTTTTAAGTGTGATAAAATTGTGAAAATTATTGAAACTTGGCTTAGTGTGTTTGTTGAGGATACTGACATAGAAGAATCACCTAAAATTCATTATACATAGTTTAATTCCACTACGGTAGGTGGTTGTACTAGGCCAAGCATGGAAATTGATAACTTGAAGGGAGGCCTAATAGTGGTGCATTTCTAGTTGAAACCTCATTTCTTGAGATTTGAAAGTGGCCAAACTTAATGAGCTATTAGAGTTTCTAGATTCTTTAATACATTCTACTATTGACAACATGTTCAAAATCAGCAAAGACATTATCATAGATGTTCAAATATTCTTACAAGATCCACATGTGAAAATAAAGTTTCACTAGCTTTAATCTTAGCTCCATAAAGATGAATTGAAATAGAGGAGCCAACATTATGAACTGATTCCTGTTTAGAACAATTTTCTTTTTGAGATTGACATAGACTCTTATCAACAACCACCACCTAATCATATCATGGATGCCATTTCAGGACCATATTTACATTAATATGCAAAGGTTTAGGTTGCACTTCCCAAGCCCATCATTAGACCTTGGGAAGAACTTATCAGTAACAAGAACAAAACTATTCTTGGATATGACAAGGATGTTTCCTTTCACATTATAGACTATTATAAACCCATCAAGTTTCAAAGTGTTTGGTTTATTCAAGAAAATTCATCTTCACATGTTTCTCTTCCACAACCACATCATATTTGTAGGTTCCAACATTGTGATCGGGTTTTCCATGTGAATGGTTAGTGTTTTTATCTTCAACCTTGTAAGCATTGTGGTAAAAACACTCATTATTTCAAAATATGTTTCATACACAAGAATTATACAAGAACAAATATTCACCTTGGATGGATTTCTATGGTATTAAATGGATGGAAATTGTATTCAAAATCTAAGAAGATATAGCAGTCGTGCCTCAGAGATTCGTCTCAAGTATTGACACGTCTTGTCGTAGATATATCTTCATCTTCTTACCATGTATCTTACGGAGAGGGAATTGATGGTCAACTACTAGATTCGAAGATAGATCTGTTGAAAAATGTGCAACAAGAAATGTTAAATTTAGAATGTGCTAAAAATAGACCTGCTAAAAATAGCATGTCTAAAAATAGCAATTTGGCCAGTGAAGTCATTGGCCACATTGGGTGAGAGGTGCAACTGCTAAAATTAGAAAGTTCTAAAAATAGCATTTCTGGGTCCCTTCCTATTTATAGCAGTCCCTAATCTATCTATAGGAAGTAAAATTAATCTTGGTCTTAACAGCAGTTGGAAATATTAGTTAATTAATTCTGTTGAGTTAATTAGTTAAGGAAATTCGAATTTGAAGTCTTTGTGAGCATGCAACATGAGTTGTCCCACTAATTTAGGAATTTATCCTTAATTTCCTACTCTGATTGAGGGAAAAAGTATGAGTTATATAATGAGAGAATCACTTAACTTAGTTCTAACTAGTCAAATCCAGTTAGATTATTTTAACAAGTTGTTAAAATGATAAAATATAGTTTGTTAATGCTTGCATGCATGTGACAACTATTATTTTAGATAACTGAGGATTCACTCATGGATAACTGCTGCATGTCAGTTCTATCAGAGACCCAGTTGAGATCAGATGAGGGACAGTGTACTATCAGATGTTTGGATCTTCCTAATGAATATTCCTTGCATGCAGGTGGAACTAGTGTCCTCAAGGATTGCGTAGTTGGACCTATGGTTGACAGCAGGTATGATCTGGGGCCAATTCACATATGTTTTGTAATTGGACCCCAATCAAAATTGTGCAAGGAAATAGGGGATTGGGGAACTTGTGACCTATATATTGAGGCCTAGTGAGTCTATGATTTATTTTCCACTCTGATTGCCAATTTCACTTATACTGGTTGGCCTTTAACAAAATCATGCCAATTTGGCAGCCAAATTTTTATCTTCGCAATATTTAATAGCTGAGTAGGTGCATGAAAAAGTTTCATGTGAATATAACTATGCATGCTAAGGAAATACAAAATCATTTAATGTGTATAAAAATGAGCTAATTAACTTATGTGGGGCTGCTTGGTAAGGAATTATTATCATTATTGGACATTTCAAGGTAGAAGTTCACTGAAGAATTGACAAACATAGGAATGTTAGTATGAATTTTGAATTAGAGTATCTTGACTTGTAACTAAAGAGCATATATTAGGATAAAACTATAATTGTAATTTTCTTTCATACATTTGTGCCAAGGTTGAAGTATTTTGGTTATCTTAGTCTATTTGGTTTATAAGTACAGTACTTGGTTTCAAACTTTTATTTTTATTTTTTCTTTACATGTGGCTTGTTGCTTGAGATTTCCTCTAATAAAATATTTTCCTTGAATCCATGCTTTGGAATGTATGTTTTGGAGGCCTTGTTGCTTCCATGCATCAGAGAGGGTATGCCACAACATTTATAATTTTTGTAATCAGCAATTTTCCTATATGAAATTATGAATATTATCTATAGACTCAAGATTTGATTTGCAATATTATTTCATTCTTCTTAAGAAATTGTTTGTCACGCTGGTTATGGTATCATCAAAGACAAAAATGTCAAATAAAGTTGTTATGTTGAAACTCGAAAAGGACATACTTGTGCAAATATCCAAAGAGAATCAAATTTGGAGGGTGTGTATTTTTCATCTCTCATTCTACCAAAGTGGATGAAAAGTTAAAACCTTATATGCATGTGTTTCGTAGATAAATACAAAGAAGGGGTTAATTTGTCCGTTTCAAAATGGCTTGAAGTCGACTAGATCAATGTGACAGAAGTCTACATTATTATTTGTTCACCAATGGTTTTTTTATAAACAATGGGAGACATAAGGGAGCTCACACAGGAAGAACTTGGAATGTATCCTCATTGGAGTTTTACAAGGGTATGTGGTTTGAAGTGTTTGTATGTTAATGTTTTCATGGCTTCTACGTTTCATTCTGTACAAGGAATATGTATTTAGAGTCATGCTCTATTTTGTAATATTCTATGGAAGTGGTTGTTGTCTTCATTATGCAACTATTAGTTTTGTTGTAGTGATTTAATTGTAGCCTGATTGTCAGTTCTAGACTTGCATGTCCATATTTTTGAAAAATATTTTGTTTATAATCATATACTAAGAATGTAAAAAAAGAGTAAGGTATTTGTTGTTATATATAAATACATTTGCAATGCATTTTACTTATTCACAATTTTTCAAGGTGCACCATGAAAAAATCTCACGTAGGCCAAGTGTTTATGTATCATAATATCATTTCTAAGGTTATGAAGTACTTGAATAAAAAAAAAATCATGACTGAAGAAACAGTTTTAAGAAATGTCATTGATGCCAAAATTGTATATTGATTTATAAAAATTATGAAGCATTTGAATAAAATTCGAACACAACTAAGAGACAGTGAAACACCAAGGGCATCCTTAGTCCAATCATTATAAAGTGTATCCTAGTTAGTTTGGTAAGATATCTAAAATTTGAAGGAAATTACCCTTCGGCCTTTAGTTTATTTAAAAGTTTTGATGAGGATTTGATGAAATTGAGATTCATTTCCCAAATGTTCAGTGATAATGCATTTACATTCAGTTTTTTATTATGTTCAAAAGAACTTGGATGAGATTAGTAAATGTAATTAGTAGTTTCAGTGACTCAATTAAATAATTTTAGTGGTATAGTGGGCACCCGAATTATATATTTTCTTGGAAATTCTTCTTATGGTATGAAAACAATTCTTGTTTGTACTCTTCTTTTTTTCTCAAACATGTAACTGATCTCCTCACTCTCCCAACCTAAGCAAGAGTAAGATATTCCTCTTGGCTTATGAAAATCCTCATTCAACAATTAGCTCAGGAAGAATGAATATTACGTATATGTCACAAGTGGATTTAAACCCAAACTAGGAAAATAACGATTCTTCCTACCAATAACCCAAGCTAATAAACCCTATTGACAATTATTGTTTGTATTTTATGGAGAAAACTTCTGATTTCATTAGGCACCATGATATATTCTATGCAATCAAGGTATTAATTTTTTCTTTTCAAAGCAATTGAATTGCATGAGCTTATATTATTGTTGAAGTATCAAGCTTCATAGAAGATTTGAGTACAAATTTACAGCTTCTAAATTATGAACATTGTTAGAAAGTTTTTTTCATGTTAGAATTGTTTAACGCTATTAGTGGTTTTTGAAACGCCTTTTTCACATATTTAATATTGTGGTCATTGGAAAATGATGAGTGTAAATAGCTATTTGAGTTTGAAATACAACGTGTAACTATTACAATAGAATCCTTGTTCAAGGTGGCGGCTTTTAGAAGTTCAAATTTAGGTCATAATTGCTAACGATTGGCATATTAATCTAGAAATGGTAATATATAAATATCTAGGATGATATTGAAGTAGAATGTGCAACTTATGGTAATTACTAATATCATAATCAAATGCAATGATATGTAGGTGTTTATGCATATGTCTTCAATATACTAATTTTTTTATGAATAATGTACTATTTTGGAATGTTGACAACTGCATATATCCAAGTTAAAGTCAAATTATTGGAATGAAGGTCAACTTAAGTGTATGCTGAAAGAAAACTACTTTCCATATATTTGGGTTGGACTTTTTGTCTTATATGTTATCGTACTAGCATTATTCGATTGGAGTTGAGGAAAGTTTTACACTCTTACATTGTTTCCTGTTGGAGAAGGTTGATAAGGGAGGAATTAATCAATAATTAGCTTTATACTTTGAATTGTACCTTATTTCATTTTCAGAAGGGAAACTCAATATTGATGGTAAAAAGAAGGAATTGAAGAAAGAGGAGAACAATAACACTGGAGCAATGGATGTAGAAAGAGAGAGAGAGAAGAAAATCGGTCTCATGACACCCTTAAAGCCAATATCCCGCTTGAGATCCATATTGATGGTCAAGTCTTTAGAGTTGGAGAATTCACTTGCAATGCCTTGGTAACACAATGTTAATGTTTTGAAGTGATGAAACAATATTTCATGTGTAGATTGTAGTCCAACCAATATTTAGTTGGAAACTCATATTGTAATACTTGACATTTCATATAATATAATTTATGTGGTTGAAATTATTTATAGTTATACTTGATATTATTTAGTATTGTTATTAACATATGTAACTTTGTGCTTTCATATTAGATGAATATGCACATGGTATGACATTTTTTTTTAATTTAGTCGCAAAATTATACTAATTAATTTAAGTTAACTAGTAATGAACACATGAAATCAATATAAAACTACTAAATTAGTATTATATATTGATTAAATATGAACACAAATAAAATGAATGTACAACGACTAAATTAGTCATTTATAATTATTATTAATGAAAGTAAATGAAATGAATATAAACTACTAAATCAATCATTTTTATTGTATTGAATATGAAACTACCAAAAAAAAGATAATGGCTACTATAAATGATAAATTGGTGATTACAAATGACTACTAAATTTTGCATATATACGACTATTAGTAGATAATTTACGGTATCTTATAACATGATTAAAATTTAGTCATATTTCTTTGGCCATTAATTGTTTTCAAACGATGACTAAAATTTTCATATATATGACTATTAGTAGATAATTTACAATATCTTATAACGTGACCAACATTTTGGTCATATTTTTTTGGTGATTAATTGGTTTTATTCGGTAATCATATAGTAGTATATTTTGTTGTATAGCCACAATTAATGACTAAATATATTATTAGATGATAAATTTGAGACAATCAATTAATGACTAAGCTAAATACGACTAAAAGTTGGCCGCGTTATAAGATACTGTAAATTAGCCACTATTGGTCACCAACTGAAAAATGGTCGTTTATATTCAAATTTTAGCCATTTTTTTAGTAAATAATTAGCCATTTTGTATTTGTGTATCATTTCCATGGATGCTTCAAGGAAACCCTCTTTAGAATCAAAAGGATTCCCTCCTTTTGATGATGACATTTTTCATCTTTGAGTTTCATGCCTCGAGCCAATTTTATGGTTGAATTATTCAAGAAATTATTCTCCATGCTTGAGCTTAGATATTGTAAGGGTTCATGCTTGAAAATACTATCAAACCTTCTCTCATACCAAACTTGATCTAAAAGTATTGATTGATTTGCTAAATAATATTTTTTGTGAATTGACATAAATTTTAAATCATAATGAGAAATTGAAAGGATGAATTGAAGAAACAAATAACAAAAAATAATCAAGGCAAGAAAAAGATATTGATAAAAAAGTTCACCCATCTTAGGCTATGTCTCTAGGTCCACTCCCACTGAGGAACCAATCCATTATGAGATGTAGAAATGTGTAATACATCTAATTAATCTCCAACCTATACATACATCTATCTTCAACTCTACTACAAACGCTATGTTATTCCAAAAAAGCACCTCCCTTTCTAATGCTACCAAATCTAGCCTCAAAACCATTATTCCTTCAATTTACAAAGCAAACAACACCATAAAATAACTTGGTGTTGAGCAACAATTTGCATACTAGCTCTTTGGTGCAATGGTAAAGGCATAAGATTAATATACACTAGGTTGTAGGTTTGAACCTACGACCCATGGTGATTGTTTAGGCTCTACACTGTTTACAACCCAAATAGAATTATTATGTCCTTTCTTTACAAAGTATGAGGTTGGCACACTGGTTAAAGTGTTGGCTTGGTGGCACAAAGGTCACAGGGTCAAGACTACAAATCGTTCATTTTTGGGACATGGATATAGTTTATTCTTTAAATATAACCTATATCAGTTCACCATACAATAGTAATTCATTGTCACATTGGTTTAGATTGTTCATTGCTAGAAGGAGGTTGCAGGGTCAAACCCCACCGACATTAATTTTGACACTAGGCAGTTTATAAAGTTTAAATATGCATAGTTATAGTACACTATAATTGTTTATGGTTGGAAAAGTGGTAAGGCCAGTCATTTTCTCTAATGAAGTTGGGGGTTCAAATTCATCTAATGAATTTTTTGCTAACCTCCTAGTCCATTTGGGGTTGCCACATGGCACCCTATGATTGTTCCATGTCAACCCTTTACACAGTCAACTTACCATGTCACCTTTCCATGTCAGCCCATATGTCACGTTAGCATTTGTGTAATCCAATCATCATGCCACATTAGTGCCATGTCAGAATATGTATTTCCACATGTCATTCGCTAGCGATGCCATGTGCCAATTCCTTCCCATCTTTTTTCCTATTTGACCAAAATTTCATAAGGTCATCACTTTCTCATATGATGTAGGTTTTACCTCATTCAAGCATCATTGGAAGCCTCTTGATGAGATCTTCATAATATAAGCCATTTCATCATCATTTGTGATCTATATTTATGCAAGAACATAATGAAATATATATTTAAAACAGAAACACAGAGCTACAACAAAAATTGAACTTCAATTAATTAATACAAATAATAAAAATTGTTTACATGTAAATTGGAAATAAACTAGCTTGGATGAAGGTAGCTTATCAATGAGAAGGGATGTGATGACTACATGCCTCTAAAATGTGTTACAATTAGGCTCAGATGCCTTTTTTCATAAAGAATAAGTGTGAAACCCTAACCCTAAGAGATGAAGTGCCAAAGGCTTTAGGCCCCATTAGGGTAAGATGGACCACTTCCTAGGGTCGTAATTTTGGCATACGATCTTCATTTGGCTAGCACAATACCTCGTTTCAAAGAAATCCATGAGGTGGTGAAAAAAAAGAACATGTGCAATAGATTGAGGAAATTTTATGGTTTCTGTGTTTTCTCAGAAAATGTATTTTGGACCTCAAGATGGCTCTAAAAATTTGAGACCCAAAAAACTGCCAAAAATAGAAAATTGTGCTACAATTAAGGAAACTTAAAGAAACTATGTTGGGGGTCCAAGTGGAATAGGTAGGTTCCCACCAATATCCACCTAGATCAGTCCTCCCCCCTTAGGATGAAATGTTCACCATTGTGTTGAGTGCCTCCATGAGATGGGGAAAATTATGTTGAACTTGGTCCCTGGTGAGCCACTTTCCCTCGTGTAGGAGTTGGAAAACTTTTAAAACTCAATATTGTTGAATCCTATATATTTGATTGTTCTTGATATGTGTGTCCATGATCCGATCAGTTGTGGCATGTTCAATGCGGCCTGGGTTGAGCTCTATTGGTGTCAGCTGCTTAGCAATGTCTGATGTGTCGAGCAATGGTGGAAAGTATGGTCGAGGGTGTCATGCGGAAAGAGTTATTTTTGCGGACAAACCTAACCTCCCTAGGATTCTAAGACTCTCTAGTGACAAACAAGACAAACAAGAGCAATCCTTCTCTAAATATACATCATTCTATGAGAAACCAAGTGTTGTTCGATCCTACTTCAAATCCAACGCTTGTTGTAGCAGTCCAGCCTTGCTGATCCAGATGAGCTCCTCCTTCACTTTAAGACCTGCATACACTAACAGTCAAACGATTACATAACACCTGAATATTTCATAAAACAAACCATATTCATCACATAGACCAAGGAGTACATGAAATAATTCATTAACAACAAATCACTGAGAAGAATGGACTTATTTGTATTAAGGAAACCAAAAAGGAACCATTACAACCTGAGCCTTGGTGTTGTGCAAGCTCCTCCCAGGGTCCAACAAGAGATTTCCTCTACTTTGACAAGCTGACCCACTTCCAATATGGCAACAAGCAAGGATAGTAATCTCTCCTCACAAGTTTACAATGGAAGTCCTAATTCCAGCAGCATTTACCCTTTGGAATGTTCAGCTTTCAACCTCCCCTCCTCTGGCCCAATGCCTGCATTTATAGTGTTCGAGAGGAGGTTATTCAGTTCCAACATCAATGGGATACTCCCTCTTTTGGATGGGGTAGTTCCTCTCTTGATGGGATAAGCTCCTCTATCATAGGGGTGCATGAACCATCTGGAGGCGCTCAATACACGTCAAGAACTCTTCTAGAAGGCTCTAGAAGTGACCACAAGTAACTTTTTAAAGATGAAACTTGCGCCTTTTGACCTTTACAGGGGTACGCACCCTAGCTTTAGTATACAGAGCGTATTACTACGCAGGTCTAATGTATTTGGAGTGCGTACACGCAGGCAAGGTAGAGAGAACCTGCGTACCCAGAGATAAACATGTTTTCAAGTGACTTTCTCTCTCTTTGAAGTTTTGACATGAAGAGCAGAGGTATGGGGCTTGACAAAGAGGACAATGTGGCTGTTGATGGGGCCACATAACTGCAGATAGTCAAGGTGACAAAATTCAGTGTAACAGATTGCCCCGTAAAGTACGAAGCCTGTAATAGATAAGGGTTTTATATCATATAGGAAGGGTGAAGTACTTTATCATTTCGAGGATTATCTCATGGAGAACCCGGTCAGAACCTACAATTTTCAACACAAAATACATGTATAAGATCATATCATCGCTGAGGTAGGCATTCCCATACTCAGATCAAAAATTTTAACTAACAGACTAACTACTCTGATACAGGAATGATTTCATAATGCATCATAATTATAGACTCGTGTAGACACAGTATGGGCGCAACCATCTGTTTATGATTGGTCTACAACATAATGAATACAAAACTCCTTGCAGCCTGGATGGTGGAAACTAGATCCAGGGTCTTCATCTCTACTTCGCGAATTGGTACGATTCTAGCCATGTGAATAAATGAGTCGATGTCGAACATGGTAGAAACCACTTGATTACCAGTCAATGATGTAAACTGTAGAATTGAGGCTTCTGTGATCCATCATTGTTGTAAGAAGAGCTTCGGCGTAAATCACATGAGAAGGACCTTTGTCGACGCGTTTCGAACCAACTAGTGTGGTTCATCGTCAGGACAAGTTGAAAGACAGATCTGGCCTAGCAGGTTAAATAGACAGAGAAGAGACTCAAACGGCTATAATTGACCCTAGGACCTAGGTAACAAATTTTAATAGTAAATTAAATATTTTTATTATTTT
>APFE030501498.1:0-59255 GCA_000404065.3 Pinus taeda
CAACCAAAGTCTCAAACAGGAAACTGAACTTTAAACTAGCCCAAGATACTCACAAAGCATAGCTGAAACTTAAAGAGAGAGCCCTCTCTGATTATAGATAGGCTAGGATCTATAATCCAAAGGTTGGTTAGTGGTTACCTCGGCCGTATTCCCTTCGGAGTCATAGTGAACAACCTGGGTGATAACAGTTACTACTATTTCAGCAACTGCAAAAGATAGTCCTGCCAGCGTTAGGCAGTTTCAATAATGCGATCTGCACATCATTCCTTAATTGTTCTACAACTCAGTCAACTTCAAAGATCAATTATAAAGATAGCATGATTATGTGTTAAATAATTAAACATATAGCAATGAGAAGAGTCACTGTATACCTTTAGAATGATTGAGTCAAAACACTAGCAAGGACTTTCAAATATGGGTTGATAATATTATGACAAAATATAAGGTCAAAGAGAGACAATATGGGGTCCTAATAGCTCCCACCCCATCATATATGTTAAGAAATAGAATTTTTCTTCAATGCAAAAAAAACACCAAACCAACACATATACGCTTCTGTGTTCGATATGTGTAATGCATTCATCCTTAGCTATACAAACAAGAAAGTCTTGTCTCCCCACATTTGAAGTGTGCCAACTTCCATCTTGCTCTCACCCAAGCATAAAAATGGCTAACAAAATGGATGAGTTGTGCACACAGTAGTACCATTACCTAACATGGCTACCAATTGGTCCATCTATGGTCTCAACAAGGACAATGGTCAAAAAGGATTCTGACAAGACTCATTTGGGGTCTCAATAGCACTAATGGCCAATGCCACTTAACTTACTCATTTCTGGTTGTTGGGTTAGTGTTTGTCATTGTAGCATTCTAGTTCTAGCTCTAAAACTGAGAGAAACATACAACCTATAGAAAGTGTTCAATATTTCAATCCTTCAAAGTTCTCAGCTCTATCCAGCCATAATATAAATTCACAATGTCACAATATTTACAAGTTAATTCTCAAACAGTGAAGCTAAAAGAAAGGTTTTACCCCAGTTTGCAATCAATTCATCTCATGCTTACACGTTCATGCGTATGGTACCTAACCATAACATATACAGACAATTTCTTGCTCTAAATTTATATCCAACCGAATATATAAATATGGATCTCTCTAGGTGCTAATTATTAGTAATAGAATTTTGGGTGCAGTTATCTATTGTTTACTACAAAACCTTCAATTTTCACTAAAAAATAACCATTCTAGTCATCTATAGAACTGAATATTGTTTGCTAGTATGATAGGTATGAATACCACAACAATAAGAAAATGGATTGGCATTCTATTGTTTTGAAATATGTGAATGAATATAAGTTTGCTAACATAACATATTCAATTTACAAGAGAAGGTAGTAGCATAGTTTTCTTGGGATTTTTTCGACCAAAACAGAGGGCTCACTTGGAGTGTACCTAAATTTTGGAAACAACCAAACTAAAATGGTACATATATAAACTTAAATAACTCTGGTTTATGTCACTAAAAGAAAATAGAGCGTACGAACTTGGTTGCAGTAGGGAAGAAGAATCATTATATTCGATGACAAAACAACTAATATGGGCGATACTATATGACTGAAGAAACCAGAAATCTATCACTAGAGCATTCACCCACTTGCACCCGCTCAAAATGATTCATATAATATTCTATAAGCATTAACAAGAAACCATTTCACTGTTCTGACTAAACATTGTATTCCAAGATATAGTAAAGGCTCTCAACAAAGGCAAGACTATACAAGTATAAAGGTTTGTAACCAACCACAGATTATTTCTCAACTCCATTGTCTGAACTAAGTAGCTTCTATCTCCTGAAAAGGGCATATTTCTATTTCATAGGTCAATAAGTAGAAGACCATGGCACAGATCATATCAACCCTAAATAAAGGTTTGCACCTTGGGAGATTTGATCCAAGAGTCTCAATTCTTGTGATATCCAAAATTAATTTGGATTTAGGGCCTCGGCTAATTTAATTCACTACTATTCATGTTTATTTTTTTTTTGTTACTTGGCTTGTTATTTGAATACCACTAGCAGGCCAATAGAATAGAAAATGAATTAAGGCTCAAGAGGACAATATTTGAAGATATTCAAATTTCGAACATTCATTTGTTGCAACTTACAAAAATTATTGACTTCAAGGAAGTTTGAGTCTACAAGTGCATTGAATAGCCCACATTATCAGTCCACACACACTATCTAAACGTACAATGATATGAAGCAGGAGTAAGATATATGTTATGCAATGGGAAATCTAATTAATATCACCATATGGGAAACCACAATTTGTTATTCACTATCATAAATTAACTTTTTATTTTATAATTTATTATGCACATGTTTAAGTACTCTTTATTATTATTGTAATTTTATTTGGCTACATGAGTGTTTTGGACAGACCTGACACATCTGCTTCACATGTGTTGTGGAAAGCTCTTCTAGCTCCTTTCCACTAGAGCATGTCCTATTGATAAGGTTGAGAAAATATATGGAAAAGGTTGCACATAACACATTGATGAAACCAAAAGCTATTTCATTACTATACAATATTACATTTACCAATTTTACTAGACAACTAGATACTTCCACTAAATGCTCTATTTACATCAACAAACATGCCCAACAAGTTGCTCCCAACTACAAGGCACATTATTTCTATGAAGAGTTAGAAAAAAACAGGGTAATGTGCTTTTATTAGAAAGAAATTAAACACTTTAAGGACCTGCATAATTTATATAGAAGTAGAACAAATGATGTACACTACAAGACAGGTGTAGAAAACCTTGCTTCACTAAAGCAATAGCCATATATATTTGATATCTTAATAAGTTGTCGCTGTGCTATACCACAACCCTCCCCATTTCAAAAGTTTTATCCAAAAATTTAACATGAAATGGGGCCCCTTTTAGTTAAAATCAATAATTCAATAACAATTGCAAGATTGGATTTAATCATATAACACATGCAATACCTCTTTGCAAAACAAATGTAAAATAATATGTTCCATCCTTTTTTAGAGGATATTCTTAAGAGGCTCTCATTGGAAAATCTATGATGCAATAATGCTATCGGAAATCAAAAATCACAAGTTGAACAATGAAGCATTCCAAAGGTCTATGCCAAAATCTTGATGCAATAATGCAATCACAATTGGCCATCGCACATACCAAGAAACACATAACAAAAGCTCCTTTTCAACTCGTCGATACAGTTAGATAAAGGAAAAGTGTGCTTTTCGATAAAAGGTTGTTAAACATATGATTGCGGGTTTAACCCCTAAATCAATAATAAATGATAAACAAACGATTTGTTGATTATCTCGCCTCCTCACGATACCTCTCATCTTTATCACAATTGGGGCTACCTATGGTAATAGCTTAAGCTTGACCTTTGAACCTCCCGATCTGCGATATGTGATTTTTGCTAAATTGTTGATCAAGAAAGCCAAGGGATTTGTTTTAAGAGATTGTTAGTAATATGTGTAATGAGACATATCATTTTTACATTTACTTACAACAATTGACAGTTACGGAAGTCACTGATACAACACTTAAGGTTGAATCCTTCAAGGATTTCATCCATGGTAATATATCATTTTGTATTACTTATCACGTTTGATTTACCATTAAGATTTGTATTATGCATTGGCTTTGAAAAAGTTTTTCTTTGTTACATTCTTTTGTTTCCTTTGCAGAGCAAGTCTGAGTTGATGAATCCAACTAAAATGACAAAGAAATCAAACAAATCAAAGGCCCCTATGGTAGCAAAAGAGGAATGTAAGGAAGGTCTTGATATTAGATACTACTTGCCTCAGTCTAGGCAAAGCTTCATGGGACAATATATACAAGTTGCTGGAAGGCGAAGATATGGAGGATATTCAAGATGTAGTGGCAACAGCCGATTCCACTAACAAGTTAGAGAATACTCTTAAGGATTTGGCTGGTTCCTTTCTTCATAAAATACTAGCCCATGCCAAGGTTTTACCCTATAATGACTTGGTTAGATGGGTTATTGAAAGAATCAATATCACAAACATAACTTTATTTACGGCTGATGGGAGAATGTTTGGGTCATTCAGAGTAGAGGATATCAAAATAATGTATTATTTTCCTAAACCACACAAGCGATATAACAAAGCATTTTTGGAGGCGTTTTCCAAAGAAAACGCCATCGAATCAAACCATATCAGATAATGAAGGCATTTTCTAACCAAACACAAGCATGAATCATTAGGTATGTAATTTGTAGACTCATTAGCATCTCCTTACTGTTATGCGGGTGCAATGATGTGCAGACTCTTTGGAGTCCATGATTCTGCAAAATTTTCTATAGAGATGGTACCATTAATGGAGGTTGTAGTTAATTATTTTATCATGGATTGGGCGACCATTCTGTCTGATAAAATGGCCAACCAAATACTTGATTATAGCGAAAATAGATTCGTGACAACCTGGGTGATACACCCATTTTATATGAGTGCCTATATTTTCGACACTATCTGTTTTAATTCTGAATACGCCATTCCAGGATGGAAATGGACTCCATAGGACCATAACCCTATTCATATCTATCATAAGGAATTGTGGAAAGCCCATTACAAAAATCATATTTATAAAATTTGTCAAGGTTTCGTCCTCACTGTTTATTATGCCATATTCAATAAACCCGCTCCTAGGTTGTCCAAGGAAGCCTTTGTCAACCTAACTGCAATTTGTAGTTGGTTTGGTGAAGAAAATTCCACCAACATTAGACTTTTCAGCAGTACTGCTAATCCTCATGTCCTTCCCTTGTATATCCCAGAGAAGTTGCTTGCCAGAGAGTTGGCATATCAGTTAATAGTAGAAGGGACATCAAGGAACCTGAAGGATTCTAAAAAGCATATGTGGCCTTCACCCACTTCGATGTGGTGCTTTCATGCTGCATGATTTCAAACATGCAAAGAAGGAAGCTGAGAAAATAAAAATGTTGAAGTTAGCAATCATCCAAAAAAGGCAGTATGATCCCAAATCAGTTGCCTACAATGTCACTTCTTAGGGAAAAATCTCCAAGTTTGATCATGAGAAGGATATTTATGATGATTTTTTTGCTTCAGCCGATGTATTTTCTTAGGTAAATCAACTGGAAAAAATCAGATTGGGAGTGAAGGGACTAGAGGAATTTTACAAGTTCAGGACACACAGATTGGAAACGCTACCTTTAGACTTGTTAAATACTACCTCTGTGGTGCAACCACAGGGCTATTTTGAAGAGAAAATTAGTGAAAAGACTCCTGAGAAGGAAGAGACCCCAGAAAGGAAGCAGACACAGGAAGGAACTAGTGAGCCACTTGATTCAAATATTCATATTGATCCTAAGTTAATTAGGGAATGGGAGGAATTCGATTCAAACATTAATAACCTAAATAAATCCAAGAGCTCACTACACTGGAAATGCCTATAGTGCAAAATCCAGAAGTTATCACAATTGCGATTGAAGGAACAAATAGCCTACCCAAAATTTAATAGGACATAGAGATTATTCCCAAGAATCCAACTGAGGAGATTGTACTACAAGCTGAAGAAATACCTCCTCTTGATGTCTTCTACAGTCTGAAGCATAGGGCTGTAGCTAAAAGACAAAGGAAGAAGAGGAAAATTAATCAAAGTCCTCTTCCAACTCCTCAGGCAAAGATGATCAATGTGATATGGAAAGCAAAAGTCAACCCCTTCGAAGATTTAACAAATCTATCTCAGTTTGTAGGATCCTACACAATGATGATAATGGATAAAGCCAAAGAGGTTAGCCATCTGATGATGGAAAAGGATCAGGCGATTACCAAACTTGAGGTGCAATCGGTAGAGAAACAACAAAAGTTAAATTAGCTTGAACAATAGTTAATAGAACAGAGGGAGCAAAATGAACAATTAAGGGAGTAGCTGAAATTGGAAAAGCAGAGGATTAATGAGTAGACTCTTCATAAACAACAATAGTTGTCTCAAAAATTGAGCAAGCTTCAGATGTTAAGAGAGCAAGAAAAGAAGGCAAAGGAGGAACAAATCGCACATGAAAGAATAAATAGAAGGGTATAAAGGTTATCCACAGGTAAACGAATTTATGAGAGAAGCTTTGGAAATAGCCAAAGCCTTGTCCTAACAGCTGGATATTATTTTCCATGATATAGCATTGGCCAACCCCTTACGCGATATCTCTACATCAATGATTGAAAAGGTAGTAGATGCCAGACTTCAATTAGATAAGGTAAATGAAAGGTTAACCAATTTTCTGTCCTGGCAAGATTCCAAAGAAAGGATGGCTACCAATCTACCAAGAATACAAGAACCGCATAAGGAAATCCTATTTTCTAAATGGGAGTCCCAGTTAAAGAAAGCTGAAAGAGAGAAATCCAGATGCAGAGCTGCAACGAATAGTATGATCGAATTAATAAATAATTGTTTGCATATGTCTAATTTGATCACAAATTTCTCTTTAGGAAAACTCCCAAAAGCAAAGTTGTTAGAACAACAATGGAAATAGGAGCTGGCACAAACAAAAAAGCAGATCGGAGGAATCCAAAGCTTGACATGGGAAACATTCTAGTTTTTCCTTGTCAAACCACATAGCCAACAGATGGCCATGAAATGTCTTTCATATGTAATCAACTGCATGATCTCCAAACTCTTCTATGCCACCTATACAGCTCAGCTACACTATAGGATGAGTCAGCCTCCATAAATCCAACCTATGCTCGCACTTTGTCAGCTGCAATCACAGGAAAAGAAGCCGATACAATGAATTCATTTCAACCGCCACAACACTGCTATTTTCATGATAAATCCCAGATTTATATGTCTATAGTTAAACTAGCACATAGCGATTTTTATTGATAATTTGTTGTTATTTTTAGTATTTAAAGACCCTTTCATGTATTTATAAAGGGTCCTCAATTTGTATTAAAGACTTGACTTGGGAGTTGCACTACTATACTTGTAATATATTTTTGTCAAAAGTTGTACCAAAGTTCTGCATTTTTGCGGAAGAGGCTTTTATAGGATTTTCACTTTTTGCATCTTTTGAAGGTGTTCTCAAATAGGAAAAAAAAATCTAAATGTTGTTTACATCAGGAGAATTCAAATGCATATGGTAGTATTATCATTGCTTTTGTCTTATTTCTCTATGTGAATGCACATTTCTCACCATTTCTATTATTGATATCTATATATGTTTTTAAGCAATTCTTTAACTTGTCATTTCTAAATGTTTTAGAACTGTCATCATTTGGATATATGTGTCAGTGATATATATTATGATAAATGCGATAATTTTTTTATTATTATTTTGTTTAACTTCTTAAAAAAAGTAATCATCATATGAATGCATCTTTATATTTTATGAATAAGTCATCTTTATGGTTATTTTTTAATAGAAACAATCAAGAATTGTGTTGTTAAAAGAATACCTAGGATAGATCAGTTATATTTGTATATTTTCACATTGTAGAATAAAACACATATCACTTTCATTATACACTACAAACCAATCACCCTTCAACTCATATATCACTGGGAAAATGGTCCCATATATCTAGTCAAAGCCGCCACACTAAAAGGAAAAGGAGCTACACTAAGGTCTGGACCAGGTGGTTTTCCCTGATGTTGATGCAGTGATTTTAGAGGCATCAACATTTTTGGAATTTGAAGGAGGGTATGAAATGTGAATGGCAAGCAAATCCAAATCCATAGGCCATTCTTAGAGTAAATCTTCCTCACCATCTCCTCGAACTTCTCCCTCGCATTCTAAATATCCAATTTTCAAGCGAGAAGTTGAAAAGATAACAACCGTTGCTGAACAATTTAACATATTAGACAAATCTACTCTAAAAACTCGCTGAAGTTTACTATTTAATTCATAAACTTCAAGGGTTTTCAATATCTCAAGAAAATTCTAAGTTATCCCAAGGCAGTGTGACTTCACAATATATTCCTTCTTAGCCTCTTACAAGATTACAGAGTGAAAAGCTTGGTATTGAACCAATACAATTTCCTCTACCTAAAAGGAAAAGATCTAGGAAGACACCTGAACAGTCTACAATGAGACTCTTTCATCATCATCATCCATTTCATCCAATCCATTGCAAATTCAACCATCCACTCCCCAACTTCATATCATTGTCCAATAGGGTACAGGTACTTCAACATCCTCTACCCAACCACTTGTAACTACATCCTCACTTTCTTCTGTTGTTAGCAAAACAATGGCATACAATCAACTAAAACCAAGGCCATGGACAAATCCAGTGGTAGTCGCAATTCCTGCACCGTTGAGTCAATTACCAGCCCATCCTGAAACGTGGTTGCCAAAGTTTAATCTAGATATCAGCATACTAGCAGAAGAACACATAAACAACTTTATGTTGTTAATTAACTTAAACAGAGTGATAGAAGAAGACGTTGTTGTGAGGATTTTCCCATACACCTCACAAGGAGCCACTGGATCATGGTATTGTTTGTTACCAGCAGGATCCATTACTAGTTGGAATGCTTTCCAAGAGCAAATTTTGACTAAGTTTGGAGATGATAGATCCACAACGACATTAATCAATGATCTCTCCAATCTTAAAACTAAATCTAAAGAACCCATTAAAGATTTAAACTCGTGATTTAATAAGCTCTTAAATAAAATTCTTGCTACATCTAAACCAAGTAAAGAGGTCTGAAGCAAATGGCATATTTCTAGTTTACCTTCAAATATATCCATCTTCATTGATAGAGCTACAAAGCCCACCTTAGCAAAGAATATGAAAGAAGTGATCACCGTTGAGAAACACATTATTGCTTTAGAAAAGAAAACCACTCTTGAGGAGATAAAGTCCAAAAAAGTTACTTTTAAAGATGATTCGAAGAAGAAAGTGGCTAAATATCCATATGATATGGAGGGTTTGCAAAAAGTTTTAAAGAATATGTCTAATGAAATGGTAGAAATAAAGAAACAAGTAGTAGAAACCTCCACTAAAAATCCATTTAGAAACTTCAAAAGCGCTGAATCAAAACCACCTAATGCCATATCTAATGCAGAATCAGATCCAGATAATGATGACGATCAAGGCATAGCCTTGTCATTTGAGGAAACAGAAGAAGATGATGTTGTTGAATGTCATGGTATGTGGGACTTCATTTTACCCAATTCTGATACTGAAAGAGAACATGAAGCTCTACCAGTAAGTACCATAAGTAAATTTGCTATAGAGCCTGTTCAACCAACTCAAAAGAAGAAAAATGCAAACCCTACTACCAAAGATAAAGCTCCCATGAAGAAATCTATAAAATTGCCTACTCAAAACCAACCATCATCTTCCAATCCACCCTCATCATCCTAGGCATTGGTAGTCTCTGACTCTATGGATTACAGCATTATAGAAGACATGAAGAAAACTAGAGAGAATATCTCTTTGTTTGAGTTTAGCAAGCTCAAACATCTATAAAAATTGCTCCTTAAAGAGTTAAATGTGGTACCTTCTTCTCCTCTTCCAAATTTTGTACTGTCAAAGGCCGCTAATGAAATAGGTAAACCACCATTAGATAGAGTAGATTCTACTGATACTGTTTTGATTGAAGATAAATCTAATCTTGATACACCTCCTCTTCTCTTAATTTATGAAAGCTACAATATAAATCTACACAACTGCTTAATAGATTTAGGCGATTCATCAAACATAATCCTGGCCTCGGTTTTCTCAAATTTGAACATTGAGCCAAAAAAATCTGCAATGCATATTGTTTAGTTGGATTGAACTAACGTTCAAGTTTTAGCAGAGATTAATTCAGTCGCTATTAGGTTATCGGCTGATCCTAGAGTAGTCCATATAATTAATATGTTGATTGATCCCTGAGTTCTATGGGTTAATTCTAAGTAGCGATTGGTCTAAGAAACTCCATGGTTACATTTCTACTTATTGGTCTCAAATATGGCTTCCCTATAAAGGGAAACCAAAACAAATTAAGATTGATCGAGAGAAGCACATGATGCATACTGTAATGGAGTTTGAGCAGGAAAATAAATCCATAGCTTTCAATAATAACATTCTCAGAAATTACTCAACCGAATCATTCTTTGGTAATTTTAATGCTCAATCATCACCTTTCTCTGTTAATAGTTTCACATCGCAGATAGAAAATTTTTCTCATACAGATACATCAAGGTGTGTTACTATCGCTGAAGAAATTGTAAATAAAACTGAAGATAAGCCTGTATTTTGGTCTTTATATTTCGATGGATCAAAATCCAATGATAGTGTAGAAGAAAAACATATTTTAGTTAGCTGTGGAGGGGGAAGCTATGCTCTCATGTAGACTAGAATTTGAAGGTATCAATAATACTATTGAATATGAGGCATTGATCTAAGGACTTTATAAAGAGATAGGCTTGAAGATTGAATATCTAAATGTATTTGCTGATTCTAAGATTGTCATAAAGTAGGTAAGGAATACTATCCATTGCCTTTGTGGACATCTTAAGAATTATCATTCCTTGGTTCAAGACCTCATATCTCATTTTCTAGCATTTAATATTTCTCCCATTCCTAAATCTCATAATGTAGCAGCTGATTTATTAGCCAATGTTGCTTCTATGGTCCTTCCATCGGAGGATTACAACCCTGATAGGTTTTCAGTCGAATTGATTTTAGACCATCCGTTCTAGACAATGTCACCAATTGGCAGGTATTTAATCATGATGAAGACATTTTGAATTTCTTAACTTCTGAGAAATCCTATGATGACGAGATTATTGATGAGAATGACCATGATGTTCAAATAAAGTAAAGAACAAAGGAGAACTCCATACTTAAATCCATGGTCAAGCTTGAAGATATTTATGATATCTAGGATAGGTTTAAACAAGTGACTAATTCAAAACTTCAAAGTTCTACTTTGAGGTTTGAATTAATAAATTTTGGCACTGAGGCCAACCCACAAAATATTAATCTGGGACTAGGGCTCACTCCAGAAGAAAGATTTGCCTTTATTAGATTGTTGAATAAATATAAAAATGTTCTTACCTAGAATTATGATGATTTAAAAATGTATGATACTTCTATCATACAACACATAATTCCAATGATTTCTGAGGAGAAACCTGTGCAACAGAAATTAAGGAGAATTCATCCAAATCTAGAGAGTCAGATCAAAGTAGAATTGAATAAACTCTTGAAAGCGAAGATCATTTTCCCAGTCAGACATTCTAAATGGGTTTCTAACTTAGTACCTATCAAGAAGAAGAATGATGATATTAGGATTTGCATTGATTTCAAAAATCTCAATAAGGCAAGACAAAAGGATAATTTCCCACTGCCAACAATGGAACAAACTCTTCATGTAGTTGCTAGTTCCAAATTCATGTCTTTTATGGATGGTTTCTCTGGATATAACCAGATATTGGTGCATCAAGATGATAGAGTAAAGACTACCTTCAGAACCAAATGGGGAATGTATGCCTTTTGGTTTGATTAATGTTGGAGCTACCTTCCAAAGATAAATGGATATAGAATTTAAGGGTTTGATTAATAAATCAATCGTTGTATACTTAGATGACATAACTATCTTCTCTAAGAAAAGGGAAAATCATTTACATGATTTGAGACAAATCTTTCAACGTTGTAAAAGGTATGGCATTTCATTAAATCACAAGAAATCATTCTTTACTCTTGATGAAGGTAAACGCTTAGGGTTTATCGTATCTAAAAATGGCATTTATATTGATCTGGAAAGAATCAAGGAGATTTTTGATATCCCTCTAACACACAATAAAAAATCAATAAAATTCTTTTTAGGTCAAATAAATTTTGTAGATGGATTTGTTCCTGATTATTCGAAGATTGTTTTCCCATTATAGACCATGATTAAGAAAAAAATAGTGTTCAAATGGGGCCATAACGAAAAAGCAGCCTTTGATTCAATCAGACAGGCCATCATTAATGCTCCTGCATTGCATACCCCAAAATTTTCTAATCATTTTATTTTGTATACTTTAGCATTCAAAACTTCTTATGCAGTTGTGTTGACACAAATCAATGATCAATAAATTGAAGCACCCATATCTTTTGTCAGTTCTAATCTACAGGGTGTTGAACTTAATTATTTTGAAGTATAAAAGAAAGCTTTCACTGTGTTCAAATCTATTAAACACTTTAGGCCATTTCTCCTAAAGACTCATATAATAGTAATAGTCCCATTATCAGCAGTGAGGCAATTACTAGTCCAAAGGGAAGTGGGACAGAATAGAGCCAACTGGGTTACAACATTACAAGAATATTATTTAGATATTAAGCTAGTGAAAATTGTTAGAGGTCAAGGTTTTTGCAGGTTGTTAGCAGGAGCTTCTAACATTCCAGAATATGAAGACTCAGAAAATGCTCTTTAAATAAACGAGATAAGTATTATGAACTTTGAATCTCAATATGCAGATCTAGTCTTTTATGTCTTGAGATTGAAAGCAAAGCACTTCGAAATAATTGATGATGTGTTATTTAGAAGGAATTATGATTCGATTTTATTAAGATGCCTTGAAATAATTGAAGCACAAATGTGTTGTAGGAATTACATGATGGTCCAGTAGGTGGAAATTTTGGAGGTGATACAACAACTCACAAGATAATACATGCTGGATATTATTGGCCCACTTTATTCAAAGATGCCCATGACTATGTAAGGAAATGCAAAATTTTCCAAATAACCAGTGGAAGAAAAAGGAAGCCATCCTTCCCATTGCAAACATTCAACATTGAACAACTCTTCGAAAAATGGGGACTAGATATCATAGGAGAGATTGTTCCACATTCTTCCAAGCAACACAGGTATATCCTTAGTACCATGAATTACTTCACAAAGTGGGTAGAAGCAATTCCTTCGAAGGTATCCAACCCTGATGCAACCATTCAATTCATTGATCAATTCATCATTACCAGGTTTGGCGTACCTAATACTCTCATTTTTTATAATGCATATTATTTTTCTAGAAATACCATACTTGAATTTTCTCTCAAGAGAGGATTTAAATTGAAAGATTTTGCAAACTATTATCCTCAAGGTAATGGTTTAGTAGAATCAACCAATAAAAATATTGTCAAGATTATTAAGAGAACTGTTCATTAGAATCAAAATAATTGGCACAGGTCTTTGATATCTACATTATGGGCAGACCGCATAACACAGAAGGCCTCAATAGGTACTTCTCCATTCAACTTAGTATTTGGGAAAGAGGCTATGATACGAACAAACTTAGCATTCCCATCTCTAGCCCTAGTGCAATTTATTAAAGAAAACCCCTCCTCCTCTATTCAATTAAGATATGATAAAATCCTTAAATTAGAAGAAGAAATGGAAAAAGCCAGAATTACACATGCAAAACATCAACAAATTATTAAATCTTCTTTTGATACAAATTCTACTAGCCAAAATTTTTTACAAATTGGTGATCTTGTTTTGAAATGGGACAAAGCACATGAAGATAAAGGCAAACACACTAAATTTCAAAAGATGTGGCTTGGACCGTTTCAAATCATTGAGAAGAAGGCTCATCAATGTTCATATTGCAAGGTCTATCAGGAAAGAGAGATTCTCTTCGTGTCAATGGGCTTATCTTGAAAAAATTCTTTACTTAAAGAGGTAACCCCTTCTTACTTGTAAATATTCATTATGCAGTTTTGTTTGTTTGAATTTTTATTTTTCGCAAATAAGGTTGTAAATAGTCTTCCATTGACCTTTTACTATTGGAAAGTTTTTTAAGGAGGTATTGTAAATACTTAATTTTGATAGATGGAAACCTTCAAGGAGTAGACAGTAATTCTAGAAAGTTATTTAAAGAATAAAACTCTGAGAACCTCTTTTAGATTTGTAAAACCTTCACAACCCTTGAAAATACTATAAATCATTCCAAGTTTTAAAGAGCCAGGAAATATTATTTGTAAAAAGTTAAGACTTTTCCAAACTTAGAATTTAGAACTCTTAAATTGTCATCCATATGCTCTTAAGGAGAGTCATTTACCCCATCCATTAAGTTTGTGATTTTTCAGAGTGCAATTCTAAAATATGTTTGATATAAAATATAAGAGGTCTCATCATGAACCTGCTCATCATGATCATAGGAAAATAATTAAACTGACATTACCAATATTGAATCTCAAAATAGAGTAATGGATTACAATCATAAGACAAGGGGTCTCATCATAAGCCACCTTGTTCAGTTTGATTACAACCAGTGAATGGCATTGTCAACAGCTGGCCATCAAACTAGGACAAAGTTTTTTATCTTTTAAAAGAAATATAAAAGATAAAAAATACAAAAATAATAAATATGTGTAAACATACCTTTTTTAATTTATCTTTCAAAATTTATACTCTTAGATGGATGGAACAATGAATGATTACATGGTTAAAAGGTAACCTTGTCGAAACTATAAACATTTGTTGACATTAGAGGCACTACCTGTGACAACAGAGTAAACTTAAAATCTAAGTTGGAGAAGCCCCTTGCTTTATCTATATCAACCAACCAAATCTTGAAGAAACCCAAAATGTTTTTATTTTTAGGATTGGAAAAGGAATTACAAAAATATTTTTTCATTATATTCAGAGTTAATCTTTATCCAACTATTCTTAGATTATTTTCTTTATCCTAAATGGTTTACAAAATTTAGAAAGTTATAGTTATTGCATTACTTTCTCAGAGATAAATATTTATTCCAGTGAATCACTAATTGTTGTGCTATACAACAACCCTCCCCATTTCAAAATTTTTATTGAAAAGTTTAACATGAATTGGGACCCCTTTTAAGTTAAAATCAATAATTCAATAATAATTGAAAGATTGGATTTAATCACATAACACATGCAAGACATTTTTGTAAAACAAATGTAAAATAATATGTTGCATCGTTTATTTAAAGGATATGCTTAAAAGGCTCTCATTGGCAAATCTCTGATGCGATAATGCTATCGAAAATCACAAATTGCAAGTTGAACAATGAAGCATTCCAAAGGTCTATGCCAAACTCCCGATGTGATAATACAATCACAATCAACCATCGCACATACCATGAAACACATAAGAAAAGCTCCTTTAGAACTCGCCGATGCAATTACATAAAGGAAAAGTGCACTTTTTGATAAAAGGTTGTTAAACATATGATTGCGGGTTTAACCCATAAATGAATAATAAATGAAAAACAAACAATTTTTTGATTATCCCACCTTCTAACGATACCTCTCACCTTTATTGCAATTAGAACTACCTATGGTAATAGCTTAAGCTTCAGTTTTGAACCTCCCGATCTGCAATATGCGATTTTTGCTAAATCACTAATCAAGAAAGTGAAGGGATCCACTTTAAGAGATTGTTAGTAATATGTGCGATGCGACATATCACTATTACATTTAATTATCATGACTGATAGTTACAGAAGTCATTAATACAACAGTTAGGGTTGAATCCTTTGATGATTTCATCCTTGGTAATATTTCATTTCGTATTACTTATCACGCTTTAGTTACCATTAAGCTTTGTATTATGCATTAGCTTTGAACGGGTTTTTATTTGTTACATTCTTTTGTTTCCTTTGCAGAGCAAGTCTGAGTTGATGAATCCAGCTAAAATGACAACGAAATCAAATAAACCAAAGGCCCTTGTGGTAGCCAAAGAGGAACCAGTAAGAAGTTCTTGATATCAGATACTACTTGCCTCCATCTAGGAAAAGCTTCATGGGAGAATATATACAATTTGCTAGAAGCTAAATATCTGGAGGAGATTGAGAAGTAGTGGCAACAACCGATTCCACTAACAAGTCAGAGAATACTCTTAAGGATTTGGTTGGCTCCTTTCTTCATAAAATAGCAGCCCATGCCAAGGTTTTACCCTATAATGACTTGGTCAGATGGGTTTTTGAAAGCATCAATATCATAGACATAACTTTTTTTACAGCCGGTGTGAGAATGTTTGAGTCATTCAAAGCAAAAGATATCAAAAGACTGTACCATTTTCCTGAACAACACAAGCGATATAACAAAGCATTTTTGGAGGATTTTTCCAAAGAAAACGCCATCAAATCAAACTCTATAAGAGAGTGGAGGCATTTTCTGACCAAACACAAGCATGAATCATTGGGTATGTACTTTGTAGGCTCATTAGCATCTCCTTACTGTTATGCAGGTGCAATGATGTGCAGACTCTTTAGAGTCCATGATTCTTCCAAATTTTCTATAGAGATGGTACATTTAATGGAGGCTGCAGTTAATTCTTTTATCATGGATTGGGTGACCATTTTGTTCAATAAAATGGCCAACCAAATACTTGATTATAGGAAACACAGATTCGTGACTACCCATGTGATACCCCTGTTTTATATGAGTGCCTATATTTTGGACACTATCTGTTTCAATTCTGAATACCCCATTCTAGGATGGAAATGGACTCCACAAGACCCTAACCCTATTCACATATATCATAAGGAATTGTTGAAAGCCCATAACAAAAAGCATCTCTATAGAATCTATCATGGTTTCATCGTCCTTATGTATTATGCCATATTCAATGAAGCTGCTCCTAGGTTGTCCGAAGAAGCTTCTATTGACCTAACTGCAATTGGTAGTTGTTCTGGTGAAGAAAAGTTGACCTACATTAGAATTTTTCGTAGCACTGCTAATCGCCATGTCCTCCCCTTATATATCCTGGATAAGTTACATTCTAGAGAGTTGGCATATCAGATAACAATAGAAGGGACATCAAGGAACCTAAAGGAGTCTAAAAAGCATATGTGGCCTTCATTCCCCCTCCGATGTGGTTCTTTCACATTGCATGATTTCAAACAGGTAGAGAAGTAAGCTGAGAAAATAAAAAGAGGTAGTATGATCCAAAATCAATTGCTTTTCAATGTCACTTCTTAGGCCAAAATCGCCAAGTTTGATCACGAGAAGGATATTTATGATTATTTGTTTGCTTCAGCCGAGGTATTTTCTTAGGTGAAACAACTAGCAAAAAATCAAATTGGGAGTGGAGGGACTAGAGGAATTTTACTAGTTCAAGACACAAAGATTGGAAACTCTACCTCTGGACATGTTAAATACTACCTTTGTGGTGCAACCACAAGGCAATTTTGAAGAGAAAATTAGTGAAAAGACTCCTGAGAAGGAAGAGAGCCTAGAAAGTAAGTAAACATAGGAAGGAACTAGTGAGCCACTTGATACGAATATTCATATTGATACTAAGTTAATCAGTGAATTGGAGAAATTCAACTCAATCATCAATAACCTGAATAAATCCCAAGAGCTCACTACACCAGAAATGCCTACAGTGCAAAATCCAGAAGTTATCATAGTTCTAATTGAAGGAACAAGAAGCCTACCTGAAATTCAGTAGGATGTAGTGATTATTCCCGAGAATCCTACTAAGGAGATAGTACTACAAAAAGAAGAAATACCACCTCTTGATGTCTTCTACAGTCTGGAGCACAGTACTATAGTTAAAAGACAAATGAAGAAGAGGAAAATTGAAGTCCTCTTTCAACTCCTCAGGTAGAGATGATGAACATGGTATGGAAAGTAGAAGTCAACCCCTCCAAAGATTTAACAAAGCTATCTCAGTTTGCAAAAGCCTACACAACGATGACAATGGATAAAGCCACAGAGGTTAGCCATCTAATGAGGGAAAATGATCAGATGATTACCCAACTTGAGGTGCAATTGATAGAGCAACAATAAAAGATAAATCAGTTTGAACAACAATTAATATAATAGAGGCAGCAAAATGAATAATTAAAAGACCAGTTGAAATTGGAAAATCAGAGGATTAATGAGAAAACTCGTCATAAACAATAGAAGTTGTCTCAAGAATTGAGAAAGCTTCAGATGTTAAGAGAGCAAGAAAAGAAGGAAAGGGGGAACAAATTGCACAAAGGAAAGAATAGATAGAAAGGTATACAAGTTATCCACATATAAGAGAATTTAGAATAGAAGCTTTGGAAATAGCCAAAACCTTGTCCCGACAGTTGGATATTCTTTGCCACAATATATCATTGGCAAACCCCTTATGCAATATCTCTACATCAATGATTGAAAAGGCAGTGATATGCAGACTTAAATTAGATAAGGTAGATAAAAGGTTAACCAATTTTTTGTCCTGAAAAGATTCCAAATAATGAATGGCTACAAATCTGCCAAGAATACAAGAATCGCTTAAGGAAATCTTGTTTTTCGAATGCGAGTCCCAGTTAATGAAAGTTGAAAGAGAAATGTCTAGATGCAGAGCTGCAACGAATAGTCTGATTGAATTATTAAATAACAATTTGCATATGTCTAATTTGATGACTGATTGGTCTCCAGGAAAACTCCCAAAAACAAAGTCGTTAAAATAGCAATGGAAACAGGAGCTGGCACACAGGGAAAAGCAAATTGGAGGAATCCAAAGCTTGACATGGGAAACGTTTTGGTTTTTCCTTGTCTAGCCACATAGCTAGCAGATGGCTATGAAATGTTTTTCATATGCAATCAACTGCATGATCTCCGAACTCTCTGATGCCACCTATACATCATAGCTACACTCTAGGATCAGTAAACCTCCTGAAATCTATTCTATGCTCGCATTTTATTAGCTGCAATCATAGGAAAAGAAGCTGATACAATGAATTCATTTTAGCCACCACAACACTACTATTTTCATGATAAATCCCAAGTTTATATGTCTATAGTTAAAATAGTGGATAGCGATTTTTATTGATAATTTGTTGTTATTTTTAGTATTTAAAGACCTTTTCATGTATTTAGAAAGGTTCCTAAATTTGTATTAAAAAATTCACTTGGGAGTTGCACTTCTATACTTCTAATATTTTTTTATCAAAGCTGGACCAAAGTTCTACATTTTTGTGCAAGAGGATTTTACAAGATTTCCACTTTTGCATCTTTTGAAGGTGTTCTCAAATAGGAAAGCAGAATCTGAATGTTGTTTACATCGGGAGAATTCAAATGCATACAATACTATTATCATTGTTTTTGTCTTATTTCTCTATGTGAATGAACATTTCTCACCATTGCTATTATATATATATGTGTGTGTGTGTGTGTGTGTGTGTGTGTTTAAGTAATTCTTTAACTTGTCATTTCTGACTATTTTAGAACTGTCATCATTTGGATATATATGTCAGTGATATATATTATGATAAATGCAATAATGTTTTTATGATTACTTTGTTTAGCTAGTAAAATAAGGTAATCATCATATGGTTTCATATTTCTATTTTCTGAATAAGACATCTTTATGGTTATTTGTTTAATAGAAACAATCAAGAACTTTGGTGTTAAAAGAATACCTAGGATATATCAATTATATTTTTATATTTTTGCATTATAGGATAAAACACATATAACTTTCATTATACACTACAAACCAATCACTTATCAACTCATATATCACTGGAAAACTCATCCCATTATATCCAGTTGGAGCCACCACACCAAATGAAGAAGGAGCTGCACTAAGGTCCGGACCAAGTGGTTTTCCCTGATATTGATGCAGCAATTTTAGAGGCATCAAAAGTGGTATAAAGAACAATCATCATTCTTAACATTGCATTACAAAATATAGTTGATGTTCAAAATACTTCATTCTAATAATATTTAAAGAGTTGGGATTCCTTGCTTTAGTAACTTTTTGTATAAAAAGGTTACAAAAGCTAATATATTTTTCTATACATCCTTTCAAGATTTCTCAATTTATAAGGATGACGTGAGACTCTCGATCTCCAATTACTAGTTGTCAACAAAATCTATCAAATTCTTTAAATCTTTTTCAATCTCTTGAGCTATGGGTTTATAGTAAAAATTCATGAACATCAATGACGTATGATGTTTCATGTTACCATGAACATAGAAATCAAGCTTTAGCAGTTAGAACCAAGAAGTTTAATCCCATTTAGCCATTTTTATCTCATAATTTATTTCTAGTGATTTCCCAAACGAAGAAAAAAAGATTGCCTTACATGATACAACTTAACTGGAACAACAATAAAATACAATAGGAATCTGGATATGATAGCTTGAGATAGTTATAGATAAAAGTATACATCCAACTACACAATTATTTCTATCAACTGAAGGAACTCCCTCTTAGCTAGTTCTCTGGAAGATTGAAGAAAAGAGACTTTTAGCTACTAGATAAATGGGTCAAAGTTAACTGACACTCTGCCAGTTGATCAATGGATTAAAGGAATATGATTCTCAACTACTTATTTGGTAACTAGGAAGAGGGGATTCAGAAGTCAATGACAACAGGCGCTTATAAAGTTTGTATCATCATGGCTTAGGCGCTTATGATTTCCTTCATAGCAATGCCAAATACATGAATGTAAGGATTTTCGATCACCATTTCTTAGGTACTTATAATTTCATTCATAGCAATGTCATGATGAAATAGAATAGATATGATAGAAGTAATTCTAAAGAATGAAATGAAATGAAACAACATTAATATACTCAAACAAAAAAGAACAAGGTAGGACAAAAAGGAAAGGAGAAGGGATAATGCCTGGAAATATTGCAAAATCTTGAAGCGGACAATGAGTCTAGCTATCATGATCCCATTACTCTTTCTATGACCACTTTCATGTCTTAATGCACAAAATTCCCTTAGGTTTGATGTTGTTCACCATGACATTTATACCAAATTGATAGCTTTTGAAATAAAACCTCAAAGCACCCTATAAAATTAAAGAAAAAAATCGCATGAAGGGAACTCCTAAAAGACAATAAAAACCCCAAAGGACCTTGTTATTGAATTACTCTGTCATACACTACAAAATACATGGTCCGCTTGAAGGTATCAGCCAAGGAGGCCTTCCACGGCACGCTGCCAATAAAAATTGAATCCTCTTCAAGTAATTGAAAATCCTAATAGATACACAAATCTTGAATTCTGGCCTCAATAATATCCCACACTCATAGCTCTTAAGCCTTAAAAAATAAAAATAAATAAATAAATAAATAAAATCTAAACAAATAATCCATTTTTCTGGCCAGAGAACTCTTCAAATTTTAGCTAGCCCTGACTAAAACCCCCTATAGTGAGCCCAAAAGCCGAACTTTCAACCCTTGAAAATCAATTTCCAACCTAAAAGGTCCAGCTCTAAGCCGAAAAGCCAATTATTTAATCCAAAACACATCAATATTCAGACCAAAAACCCAATTTTTGCGACTGAAAACCCACAATTTTCAGCCCGCAAACCCCAATTTTAAAATTCTAAAGATCAGAAAACCGTTGTCATGTCTGCCGAGACATTGAAGCATAAAAACCATTATATGCACAAACAACACTGACACATTCAAATAGTTGTCCGTCGGTCTTCTTTCGAGATCCGAATTGTCTGTCAAAACACCTCTCTTCGTTGATCTCGTTGATAGAAAATTTGGAGTCCCCAAGAATCTTCTCAACAATTAACCAACGAGCACAATATAATTGACCCTATAGAGCCTAGATCTCCACCCTGGTGTTTGTCCATGACCACTGTTCCAGTCAAAAGGATAAAAGATATCCTGATCTATCACCATTAGCACCACATCTGCAAAACATATTTTGAGCTGCTTATGTCCTCTAGTGATGGAGTGGTTGAAAGTCCTTTCTAAATGATTGATTTTGTTTGAATTGGTAGTTAAGGATAGTAGACTGTGAGAACCCAATGCATTGAACATATTGAAACAATCACTTACTGAGAGTAAGGTGGAGAAATCATTTCCACTTGCTCTTTTTCGTTTTTAGTGGAGATTTGTGTCTCGTGGGTCTTCGGTCCATATTTCGAGCCAAAGCTCTGATACCACATGTAAGACCTTATCCTAGAGTCTTCTAACAAATCTATCTTCTCTGGGAATTAAATGCAATAAGAGGCAAAAATTTTTCTTTCTTACAAGACATTTAAACAATGATAATTTTACATTTTACATTCTAATCCCTACAACTTTAATAGTGAACATTTGATTTAATAACCTACATGAGTAATCTATGCATAGAGGAATACTTGTATTGATGGCTAGGTGGAGATGCCCTTGAGCTATTGCTCCTACCAAAATTCTCCTCTCGAATACCCACTGGATTTACCTCCCAGCCAGCTAGGAAATAATTCCTAGCCCAGGAAACCTCCACAGGTTCCCTAGCCCTCCGAGCCCAACTCCAACTAGATGTAGTGTTGAGTTGTGTTATATTCTTTCCACGACTAACCTACATAGTGAACCGGGGGGGTTAGAGGGGGCATGGAGCCCCCCCTTCGTTGCACCGATTGCGCGGTGGGGGGGCGACAGGCCCCCCTATTTGGGGGGTTTGAGGGGGTTGGGTAGCCCTCCTGTATGGGGTCTGGGACAGTGCCCCGGGAAATTGTTTTTTGGACCCTATATTAGGTTGGGTGAACCTACCTATGGTTTTTAGTCCATGGTTTTGGACGTGATGGTTTTCGTTCCATGGTATTGGATGCTTCAGCATGTATGAATATGTATTGTAACATTGAAAGGAACATAATGAAAAATCAAGCTAGTAGTCCTGGTTTTGGGATCCAATGAGAAATCTCTGTGTATATGTGTTTTATGTGTTATTCTCTTGCATTTTTATTTTTCCTGTGATTTAGGATTCGTATGCAGGTAATTTCTGTATGGGGTTAAAACCTACATTTGGTATCAGAGTTGTTTTGGCTTCAAGGGGGTGCCTTTTTTGCTGAGGGGTTTCGCTCGGGCCTGTGGTAGACCCTGTTCAGTGGGAGATCTATGAGATCGATTTTGGTGGTGAAAGAATATGGCGAGTAGCGGAAAGATAGAGATTGAGAAGTTTAATGGTCAGAGTTTTCAGTTGTGGAAACTCAAGATGGAGGATATGTTGGTGGATAAAGATCATGGGATCACAGTAGATCCAGATACTAAACCAACGGGAGTGACTGATGAAGAATAGAAGAAGTTGGATCGGAAGGCAAAGAGCAAAATACGATTGTGTGTCTCAGATTCAGTATTGCTGAATGTATCAGGGGAAGCTATGGCGAAGGCTCTGTGGGACAAGTTAGGGACTTTCCCAGGTAGTGATGCTGCCTCCTGGTAAAATCATAAACTAGTGCAAGGATACATCTTTGAGGGTAGATGGAAACAAATTTAGCTTATGTTCATCCAATTCATATTCGTAGGTCCTACAAACCATAAAAAGTTTAAACATATATGTGTCAGGATCCTCAGAGGTTAGACCATGGAAATTTGGAAGTAGAGTAGGGCTTATATTCTTCATTCTCGCCTCCCCATTAGTTTCTCCAATAGGAAAAATATCATTGTGTTGTATTCATCCATGGTTTGGGTAGGTGGGATAGGTTCTTCTACCCCTATGGCTTCCTCAAAAGATTTATGTTGCTCATCTAGAGGGTCTTCTAACTCCCATGTAGTCATGGAGGGAAGTTTGGGCTCACCAAAGAAGAATTAATATTGACCACTTGAAGAGGTGGGGGTTTTTGGTAATAATTTCCTTTGAATATCCCTACTCCTACAAGGCATGAAAGAACTAGCTTTGTTTTTTTTTTTTTTATAATTTTCACTTTTTTTTCCAAAATGGTAGGACTGATGTAAAACAGAAAAAGAAACAACTCCTAGGTAGAATTAACACCTACTTAGAGACCTCCCTGGAAACAATGCCAAAAATTTATGAGCCCTGGTATTGCACCAAGGATGTTGCAACTCGCAATGGTTTTCAACTTAAAATATCAACCAGAGGTTCATACAAAGTTAGAGGTGACAATGTTATATGCACTATAGGTTAGGTTCTACTCATGTCACCCTCAGTCATGAGATCAAATAAAGGTGTTTATAGACCACTCCTTCAATTAAATAAAAGGAGAAAATCATGTCACAATTGCAAGGATATGAACATGATTCTAATTACATAAGTGAAAATTCCATCCATTTAATGTAAATGTTGATTGAACTTGCATGAAAGGAAAAGGATAGTCTAGTTACAGAAGTAAACCATGCTAATCTATTTTCATACTTAATCAAATTAAAAGCCTACTTTCATGAATCATTTATCTATTTGCAACTTGCTTGAAAATGAGAAATTTAATCTTCAACACAATTATAGGGAAAACCCTCTAATTCTAATTCTATTTGTTGTCTTCTATTTGCATTGAGAATAGGATGGGGTTGGAGTGGTATTAGATTCTTTCTTGATTATAAAATCAAGGCTTGTGATCCATTATTCAACTTCAATATCCAACGGTTAGAATTAAGAGAAACCTGGTTAAAGTAAACAATGCTACAAGAGGCCTTGTAGTGCTACAAGAGGCCATGTTTTGCTATGGGGGGGGGGGGGGGGGGGGGGGGGGGGCGGCGCGGCGCAGGATTTTTGATGAAATATGCATCTTGAAGCTAGAATAAGGTGGATTATGTTATAAAAAGGTGAATGAATGATGTGCGATCCCCTTAGTCAATCCTAGTACCCTGCAGAGGTCTATCTTGCACCAAAGTTTTTTCCCACAATGTCCTCCATTTACCCTAGCAGAGTGATCTTCATGGAAGAGTTTGGAGGCAATGAAAGGTGTATAGGAGGAAGATGGAATGGTAAAGGTAGATGTATAAATGTGTGCTCACCCCTGCAGGTCAACACAATCCTTGTAAACTTATCAAACACATGCATCAAATGATCATTATTACAACATCGTAAATTAACATGGAAAAGATGAGTTGAATTTTATTAAAATCTACCCTACTCTACAACAGAACTCTAATTTCAAAAAGAAATATATTAACTTATAGTTGTAGAAACTAAACATGCAGAAGGATTACAGTCCAATACTTAACAATTTTGAAGAAATCATAAACACATATTTTTGAGTTGTTATTGTAGATATTCTAATCACTCTTCCCATAATAGAGGTGATAGGGTAACCTAAAATTACAAGTTTTATGATATAACACCTACTGAAAAAATAAAGTAAATACAATGACTTGAAAAAGAAAAAGGAAGAAATACAAGAGAGGGAATAAAGTATCTGAGTTAGTCCCAAACCCAAGGGATTCAACCCTTCAAAAATGAATTAGATGTAGACCAATAGTGAACTTCTCATTAATAAAAAATAAGAGGAACATACATCATATGAGAGATGAGAATACAAATTTCAAGCACTAGGCTCTCAGTAGCTACTCTTGGATGTGAAAAAACATAGAAATCTTATGAGCATTTTGGTTGGGTTATTTTTGCAAGAAGTAGTTGAGGGGTAGCTCCCTTGGAAGTAGGAGTGATTCCCTCCAAAATCTCAAGGTTTGTGGATCTCGTTCCCTTCGAACTTCACATGAACTTGAGTTCCTTGAATGCTTGTGAATTCAATTTGTTGGTGAGGAATATTTGATATAACAACAAGTTTGGGAGTTAATGTAGTGGAAAATCCCCCCTATATTCTCTCTAGATATCTCTAATCATTCCTTTCATATTAAATATGTCAAAAAATGCTTATTTTTCCTACATATTAATCACATTAGGCCATGAAATATGATAAGAACCCTTTAGTATTCCTACTAGGAATATTATGGTTAAAAATTAAAATTAATGTGAGAAAAGGAGAGTGATAAGGGTTTTAGGATAACAAAATGGGACTCAAAATATACTTATTAATGGGGCTCATCAACCCTTTCCTAGGAATACACTTTTCCTACATAGATGTAACCATTTCAACTAATGTCACTTTCTTCTTATCTTGTAAGATTCTATGTTCTCCATTGTCATCTAGCACTCAATAGAATTTTCATAAAAATCCACCTTAGTCATGTGAAGATGCAGCCAATCCATACCCAAACGAATATTTTATGATCCCAACAAAAGCACATTTAGATGCATTGATGTAGAATTACCTTTTAGCTCAAATGCACAATCTCTTACCCAATGATGAAATCTCTTCTTAGTGCCTGTAGCCAATTGCGTCAACCAAGCCTATGCATGTAGTTAGTTTTTCAAACCACACTTATCCACAAAGTCAGGATTAACATATCTATAATTAGATCCAGGGTCAATCAAAATAGAAATAAGTTGATCACAAAGATGATTGTCCATTTAAATAATAGATGCATTGTGATCCACCTGCCCTTTATCCAATGTTGCATAAATCTGAGGAACGCATTTTCCAACAATATCCCTAAATGTCTACATGTCTTAAGCACTATATATCTGATCCCTACCACCCTCATATGACAGAAAATCCTTCTTGAGATGCTCCTTGCCACATATCCAACACTGCAACTGTCTCCAACCATCACCTTTGTTGTAATCTTCAGACTTAAATCCTTGTCCTATGTCAGATGCATTGAGCTTATTATGCAGCATTGCATTCTATTTGTTACCTATGTGCTATAGTATTCCTCGCTTCTGATCCCATTTTGCCATAGTCTTGTCGTTAACTTTCCAATCCTATTTCGATTTATACCTATGCTTTGATTACTCATAGAAATGATTCAACTTTCTAATGGATTCCTCTAGTGATGTAGGCTCATCAAACTCAATCTTGTATTTGAATGATACTGGAAACTCATTGATGAATCTCTGAATATTCACTTCCTCCTCCCTAAGGTAAAGTACATACCTCAACATCTCCAAGAATATGCTAGTATACTCCTCATCGATCATAGATCCCATCTTCATCTCATAGAATTGCTTTGTCCTATCATCATAGTACCTTTCAGATAGATACTTCTTCCTGAAGAGCCTCTCAAACTCACTCCTAGTCAAATCCTCTTCTTGAATTCTTTTGATATTCTTCACATATTCCCACCAAATGTTTCCTTTACCTTTAAGAATTAATGTAGATATCCTACCTTTCATGTTGCCTAAATAGCCATGAAATATAAAGAATTTGTTCATCCAAAGAAACTAAGATTGTTCATCTTGTGACTTCTTCAATTCTTCGTGAAATGTAAGGGGATTTGCTTTTTTGAAATCATCTGGAAATAATTTCTTCGCACTCCTCCTATACAAAATATGAAAATGATGATTATGTTGTCTCTTTGAATCTGAACTAGAATGAAATCCATGATCATTACCCGTCATGTCAGGTGTATCCAAGAACCTACCGTATCCAACTCTATCATCCCTATAAATATTTATCCTAATTGAGATCCACTTCCATATGCCACATTATTCCTTTCCTCCTATCCATTACTAATTCTAGGTATTCCATATCTTCGAAAGTCTAAAAAACTTTCAAGGATCACCTCATTAACCTATGCGTTTTTTTATTCTGCCCTAGAAAGTATCTCATGTGGCTTTGTTATGCCATTGTCCGCCTTACAAATCTCGATCTATTCTTTCGAACTTCTCATTGTATCTTCTATATAAAGGGAGTACTCATTACCATGTTTCTCCTCTTCTAATCTATAGGGAGAATCAAATGAATTGTAGTCCACCATTCTACTAGTCATCTATGATCCTCTACTTCCTACAAACATATTTTGTCATATAAACCAAATGAAAACATGATCAACATACCCTAGTGAAGTTAAAGGAGGCTATCTTGTCTAGATTATCAATCCATATTAGCACAATACATGTATATATACATAATCATATCAATATGTCGACATGATGCATGAAAACACCAACTGCATAGCATGACCTCATGCACAACAAACATAACAATAAAAATGCATGAATAACAAACATATAGAAACTCATGTGCATAACAAGCACATATACAATAGACGTGCATGCATGATAAACACATTCCACCCATCCAATCTAAGTGTTGAACATGGGACACTTGATACCACTTTGTAACCACCCCTCGCTGATCTAGCTAGTTTCAATGACCTTTTGAGGTAAACATGAGAGAAAGAGCTACTATGACATGAATCAACCTCCTAAGTATAGCTAAGGAAGTGGAATCAATAAACTGAAAATTTAGTGATCTTCCTTAGAAGCTATAGGACCCTCAGAAGAAAAATAGTCGATCCAGGTGCCGAAACCTTATGCTAACTTACCTTTTTAGGAATCTAGACTCCCAGCCAATTGCATAACAAGTCAATGAAATGGTTGTAACCCTTCAGTCACACGGATAACCCTTCCTCTTAGCAAATACAGTCTAGATTTCCTAGTTCGGAGCATGTGACCCCAGAATCTCGGCCACCTTTTAAGGGCTAGTATACAGATGTCTGCCCAAAAATTGATAAAAATTTCTAGGGTAATGAATGATATAATGAAAAATACATTAATGAAAAAATTAGTCAATAAGTTGACCTATCCAGGCCTAACCATGATAGAAACTGCATCAAAAACATTATGAACGTGTCATCTGCAAGCCATAAATGCATATCTCATGATAGGGGTTTGATACTTATCTTGGAAATATCAAGAATTTTTTTATGCCCTTTCATAATATCTGCAATAAAATTTATTAGGTCATTCATTCAAAAACCATTCATTTACCAATCAAACTTGTTAAGTGCCATAACGAGAATCCGTCATGAAACAATGCTTGTAATCAACATATAACCATAATAATAACAATGATAGAAAATATATCAAAACCACATAAGAATAAGTTTAAATACACATGAAATCCAAGACTAAAATATCTCTTATTAACATATTAAAATTCCAACCATGTCAAGGAGTTCCACATACCACCCAACCATAAATTGGGCTAAACCAAATCTCTCTTTTAGCCAATCGTCCCTATGCCATATTCTAATCATGAATGTTAGATCACATGGATTAAACCAAGAAAAACCAAATTAGGGCTTCTAGAAGCCAAACCACCTCAACCCTCGACTAGTGGTTCCACCTCACATTCGTACATCACTAACTGTCACTAGATTGGTTTATACCCCAACTATCCGGGGCTCCAAATAATTTGTTCCAGCCTGACTCCAGGACCAATAACTCAACCCATAGTTATTGCAGGGCTCTAGAGTGTTTGTCCAACAAAGGCTCTAGGACTGGTAACTCAACCCACAAAGGGCTGAAGAGAATTTTTCTAGTGAAGGATTCTGGGACTAGTAATTCAGCCTGATCCATTCTAGGTCTTTAAGAGTGTTTTCCCAACCAAGGCTCAAAAAACTAGTAACTCAACCCACAACTAAAAGGAATATGAGAACCAATCAGAAAAAAATTAAGTGGGAAACACACAACACCATGGCTCTCCAGGAAATAGCAAGGCTTAGGAAAAACCATTGTTAGTCCACGCAATCCTCCATGCCAATGACAAATCATAAGCAAATAAGCACATGCATATACCATGCATGCCAAACTTATCAAGGAAATAATACATGAAACTTGGTACCTGTAAAGAAATCTAGTTGTAGTCATTTATCTTGTTATCCCCTTTCACTTCCTAGTTTGCATTTTCCTTCCTTCTCTAATATAATTAAAATTAGAGGTCTCAAATCATGTTTCAACAATGCTCCAAAATTTATCTAAGTGCTCAAGAGTATGAGAGAGAGAAAGAACAGAATGAGAGTGCAAAACATTGAAGTGACAAAAGATGTGAATTGATCCTCAAAATTCGTTTTATCATTATGGCCTTTATTTTCATCACTTTCTTCATTTTTCCTTCCATTTTCCTCACAAGAAATTTTGTTTTCACCTTCCTTTTCTCTTATTTTCCATTATTTTCATAAATAAAATGGTAATTAATGCCACTTTTCCTTTTCCAATGTAGTTGCCTATTTCCATAACCATTAATTAATCACTAGTGATCTCCGTTGCTATGTTTTTTTCCCAAAATTTAGCTTGGAATATGTGTTCCATGACTTTGGTAATTTTTTTCCCCTTTATTACATGGATTTTTAACTAGGGTTGTTACACAGTAGAAGAGAGGACATGGAAGATGGAATCACAGAGCCAGGGGGTGAACACCATATAGTAGAAAGGTTAGAGATTCACAACATTTTAGGTGATTGAAATGTACATGATGCATCCACATGCATAATCCATTAGGAAAGAAAATAGTAATACGATAGATGCAACAAAATGTAAAGAACTTGAATCTTCTCATTACATTATTTCCCATTGCAATATTGGAGTAACTAGAGATTGATTGTATACTTCATTTGTTTCTGGTAGAGATGCATAACTGCTTAACATAAGTGCAACTTGCTACTTGACCTTCTAGAAAGACTTCTTTGAATACCTTAGTGACAATGTAGATGTAAAATTTTATGTTATATAAAAGTTGAAGTCTTGAAAGTCTTGGCACCATCAAGCTTAAATTGCCTCGACTTCATTTATACATAAATTGATATACCTTCGAGAAATACAAAGAAACATGTTGTACCTTGTTCAAATTCACTAGCAGGGCCACCCCACTCATGTTTTTGATGGGAAACTTGAGATAAGAAAAGAATCAGAAAACATAATTGCATGACTTGAATAAAGGAGGAAAGACTACTGAAGCTATAAGGAATATTTGTCGGTGCACACAACTCTGCATAAAGTTATGACGACAATGAAGGTACCTTGTAATCTCATTTTCTATGGCATGTAATATTTGTACATATTAATTATGAGAGTCTTCTTGTATTGAAAATAAATGGTTTATTTTGTTTTCTAACTATTTGAAGGAAATTGAAGCCATTTTATTCTTGCATCCTAAAAAGCATACCAAATGTCCATTTCAAGATTCTACTTGTGGAGCATGTAGAAACCTTACACTGAATGATTCTCACATGTGTGGCCATGTGTCTATTCCTTCTACAAATGGAAACAGACATATGATTACTTTTATTTATGACTACACCATGATGTGTTGGGAATATTTGTTGAAAACTAAACTAGAAGCATTTGAAACATTCATAAATTTTCATGGATGGATTGAAAATGTTGTGCAGTCACATATTGGTCCCCATCGTACTGATAGTGGAAAGGAATATACTTCTCATGAATTTGAAAACTATCTTAGCCAACATGGGATTCAACATCAAGCTATCATCCCTTATAATCCTCAATGAAATTGTATAGTAGTTGAAAGAATGAATAGGAATACCTTAAATATGGTTCTCTCAATGATGTTCTCAAAAAATGTAAAGTTGATGTTTTGGGATGATATAATTATATGTGTAGTATATATTAAAAAAAGTTTCCATCTCATGTTCTAAAAAACAAGACTCCTTATGAAATGGGGTATGGCCACATTCCTTCGGTAAGGCATCTCAGGATTTTTGGTTCCACCTACTATGCCTTGATTCCTAAGGAATAAAGAAGCCAACTTGATGCAAGAGGAAGAATGTGCATCTTCTTGGGGTATTCAGATACCACCAAAGCATATTGTGTATATGATGAGTTAAAAAAGAAGTTTATATTTTCGAAAGATGCGATTATTTATGAACCTTACAATATCAATAGTATTATTAAGCAACGTATTAAACATTTAGATAGACTGAGTCATGCAAACCTTATCATTAATTTCATAATAAGATTCCACATATCAAAGGGGGGATCCTTTTCTTGGACCAACCTATGGAATGTTGTTCTAATGCATTGTCTCCCACTCATCAAGTTTCAACCACTCCTTCAAATTAGGAAGACCCTTTAAGTTATGTGATTGAGAGGCTTTGAAGGATAAATATTGATTCAACCCCATCTCATTTAATAGAGAAACCTACACCATCTCAGAAAGATCATCCAAAATGGATCACAAAAACACTTGAAAGTGTTTTTTAAGATGTGTAACTTGGGAGGTACTCCTCACAACCCTTATGGTTCTTCGTTTGTGAGGATTTGACCCATGAAAAATATGTTTTGAGGGTAATGTAACCAACTGGTGTGCTTTGGACCCAAATTTGTGGGCTTTAGAACCAAAGTTGCAATCTAAAGGTACAAGAGAAAATTATTGTGTATTATATTGGCTTCATGATGGGCTAAAGGCAACCTACGGCTATAATGGAGATGGATAAAGTCAATGAAAATAATTTTATTTCTTATTTTATTAGTGTTTAAGAATGTAGGCTCAATTTAGCATGGGATAAATTCCTGAACCTTGGTGTAAAATTAACTCCACTAAGAAAATTATAAGTAGAAGTAAGGTTCATCACATTTGACAAATCAATTGCAATTTGTATTGTATGAAGAAAAACCATAGGAGAATGAAACAAAGCCTCAAGAAGGCCAAGCTAGAGTAGAAGGATGAGCTTTTGTTATGTTTGATTTGACCTTCCAGGGTTGGTCAATCTTGTTTGTGTTATGGTTATGGGCATAAAAATATAGTATTATCTATGAAGAAGCCATGTTTATTTTTGTGTTATCAAGGAGGTTAGAGACCCTTACCTCTACTAAATAGAGACTGTGGTACTTGTGGTGAAGTTTGAGTGAAATACAATTTCCCCCAGGGTATTGCACAAGATATTAATCACTGGAAAGAGTAGTATCCATAGAGTTTTTAGGTATGAAGTGTCCATAGGTTAGGGTATTTCGTGAGGTAGCCACAGGAGCTTGAACAAGGTCGAGAAACCTCAGATATATACTTCCAGAAAGCTAAGAATTGTTAGGATTTAGAAAATGTCCTTGCAAAATTATGTGGTATTTCCTTCTACGCTAATGATTGCAAAGTTTATGTGGTCTAGCTATATCCTTGAATGAGGGAGAGGAGAACAATGTTCCGGAGGCTATATACAATGGTATAGGAGAATCTACCCATTATGAGATTACTGGTGTATTTGACACCTTAATTACAATGCTATTGGAAATCAAAATCCATTGTTAGAGGGTAGACTTGCCAAACCTATTGTACAATGAATTTGAAGTGGCATATCATTATGTGAAGGTTGAGTTGTTGAACTAGTTGTGCAAGTGAATGCAGAGAGTAGAAGACCTTCTAAGAAGCTAAAGGAAAAGGTGTTAGAGTAGCAATATTCTCTATGTGTATGAGTGACAAAGGACCTACTAGGTGTTCAATTATGAAGGGAATTGAAAGGGTTGCCTGCTAAGGTGTTTCTTCATCAAGTGTGTTAGGGTTTTCTTTGTTCTCAAGAAGACTGATTGTCATAATATGTTGATATCAAACCCAAGTTTTCCTTGTATTAGGACTAATTGTAAGGGCTACCATCCTTGTTACAGGAGCCCTATGTTTGTTTCATTAAAGTTGTAATATTAAAAAAAAACCTGGGCCTACAAAATATTATGTACTTTGTTAATTCATTGTTGTTACATGGAACAACCCTCGTCAAAATTCCATGTAAAAGTTAATAAAGGAAAAAGAATACCATAATTATGAGACACATATTCTATGCTAAGTGGTGGGGAAAACATCCTAGTGGGTGTTCATTAGGTTATTATGGCTAAGGAAATTGGAAAAGGAAATATCAAGGGATTTGGAAAGCCAAAATGGCATTTTTGGCACATATATTTATGAAAATAATGGAAATTAGGAAAAAAGGAGGTGAATGGTCACATGTTGCATCTGGGGAGGAAAATGAAAGAAAACAATGGAAAGGTGAATAATTTAGAGAACTGATTGATAAAGAGGCTTCTGAGGATCAGTTGGAAATATTTTTCTCAAGCTTTTTACTGAGGCTTGGTCAATTTAACCTTTTGTCAGTTCATTTTTGGAGCTCTCTCATTATTCTCTCTCTCTCTGACTCTAGGTCACCTAGAGTTTTCTTGGAGAATTTCAGCATTGGATAAAGAAAGGAAAATGAGGTAAAGAGAAAGTAGCGACCAAGCAAGGAAGAGTAGGATCAAGCAACTAAAACACGTTTCCTTGTAGGTATCAATTTGAATGTGTGGTTTCCTTGGCATATTTGGCATGCATGGAGTTGCATTTGTGTTCTTGGTTCTATTTCTATCATTGGCATGGGTTTTTCCAGGCATGACAATGTTTTCCAATCTACAATTCTCATTTCTGGATAGCCATGGTGTGATGGGGTTCTCATGTTTTGGTCGAGCTGGATTGTTCAATGGATTTGAACCTGAGTGAGGTGGATCTCTAAACAAAAGAACACAAGGCTAGTAAACCCTAAATGAGAATGTGGGTTGCAATAAATATAGATTTTCTGTTGCCTTTGTGGGCATAGGAATCCTTGAATGGTTAATGGTGGGATATATGGTAAAGACTAGAGGTGGGTTCTCTCCATCATGCCTAGTAATACCAGGATCAGATAAATGTAAATCTTGGAGAGTGGAGCCTTAGTTACAGTTGACTGATCTGGTGGGGATTACATTAAAGCCTAGAGAATGGTGTCTCGATTATGGCCTAGTGATCTCCGAATCAGACTGCAGATTGTGGTAAATCTAGAGACTATAAGACAAGAAAATTTCTCAAGGTGTAGGTGGAGAAATCTAGTGGCATCCATGCTTGTTTTGGCCTAGTGATCTGGTGGAGATCATGGTAAATCCTATTATTATATGTTTATTATGTTATGTGTGGAGCATGATTGTTCAGAGGTCTTTGTTTCAGTCGAATGTATACCCTAGGATGTTTGTACACCCCTCCACGTGGGGGGGGACTTGTCACCCCCGCGGGGGTCGGGGGGGTGATCCCCCCCGGCTGGGGGGTCCGGGGGCTCGGTGGCAGTGCCCCCAAAGCTAAAAATAGATGTAAATTTTCCTTGTAAAAATATAGTAATTTCTAGTCAATCTGGGTTGTTCATTAGGAGGATGATCTGACGGTAGAACTTATGTTTAGTTTAGGGTTTCTTTCCCTAGAAGGCAACCCCTCTCTTTGGATGAGGGAATTTTATTTGAGGTTGTGTAATAAATGTGTATTTTGTGTGTGAGTGAGAAACAGAGAGGTGAGACTGTGAGAGAAAACAGAGCATATTACAGTGGATTTGCTATAGGTTGTGTCTCTTCATTTTGCTGGATAATAGAAAGGAAGCACTGGTTGTTCGGGGTGGACATAGCCTAAACTGGGTGAACCACGCATATCTCTGTCTCTCTTGTTTTACGAGTTTTCTATGTTTATATTTCTACAATATTTTATGTGTTCCATTGCTCTGTAATATATAATTTTCTAACATATTATTTTGGTCTTGTGATCCAGTGTGGATTGTGGTAAAGCTTGGTTTCTATTGATGAAAGCCTAGTTTATATTGATGAGGGTGAGGTGGTTTAGCCTCAAGATGCTCTGCTTGGTTCTTTCGGTTTGAGTCCCACATTCATGCTTGGAGGATGGCATGGGGGTGATTAGCTTAAGAGAGTTTTGGCTCAACTAATCTGTGGTTGAGTGGGACATGGTAGTCACATACTAGGTTGTATTTTTCATTAATTAATAAGAGGTTCTTTGTGTAGTATTTGATGTGTAAATGCACTGGGAGGTTCTTTGCTTAGCAATTTATGTGTAAATGCACTGGTTTATAGGTGGATTCTATGGCTGATGTATCCTTTATATTTATATTTATATTATGTTGGTTATAAGCATGTATTATGGCAGTGATGATGTATAGCTCTACTCATGTTTTTATATGTAAATGAATGAAAAATGTATCTATGAACTAATATATGATAATGCAGCTAATGCTATAAGGGAAAAATTCTTCTCAACGATTTTGACATAAGTATGAGACACCTATGCTTAGCTATGTTGTTTAAACCTATAGATTACATATTTGTGACATGTTTGATGAAATTTTTGCAAAAGTAACGATGCAATAGATGGAAAAGTAGAGACGAAGAGAAAGAGTCGAAGTGTCTAATTGTGTCTTGGGTCGTATAGTAGGAGAAGGATCTACAGCTGAGCATGCAGAGGCTTAGTTGTCTGCAGCTAAGTGCATAGACCCGTGTAGCTGAATGCACAGGGTGGAGTCGAGTCTGTAACTGAAGAAGAGAATAATAAAGAGAAGTTTTATCCAAATTCTATGTATCTGTTCTTGAGTTATTACATGTTTGATATAAATTTCAAATATAATGTTTATTTACTACATGCACTTGTATGAATGATTTGTATTGCTAAGTATAACTTAACGCTTGCAAATAGGCTAAGTTAATCAAATAATAGTGGAATACTAATAAGGAATTGGGTAATAACAACACTTGGCCCCTAAGTAGGGTTGCGCGAAGGTAGCATCTCAGGCTTTGAGGTATTGGTAAGTGCGCGTAGATACGTGCACGTAGGGTTGAACCGCGGACCACTTGAACTCATCAGACATCTCCAGGGTGTGGAAACCTAGTTCTAGAACACTCTCATACTACTTCAGGTGAGACCTCAATGTGTGCTTCGTGGACTGTTGTCGAAAGGGCCAGTAGTACCGAGATTTTTTTGGCTAAATCACCTCTGAACTTGGGTGAGGCCCCAACAAGCCAAAAATGGTTATGTTGCTAGGACCGAGATCTACATAAGAGATGTCTAATGTCATGTCACTCGAATCTAACAAAGAAAGAAATTGAAGAGTGGCTGGACAGAAATATTCACGAGTTCGTAGCGTAGGAAAACAAGAATCTGCTAGTACTGAAGGAACAGTGGTTAGAGCACTACTTAAATACGGAAATCCACAAAATTTTCTTTGCATCCTTCCACTATGAGTTGTATGAGTGGATCGCGAAGCTAGCAGAGAGTCAAGGAAGGTGTATGCTCGAAAAACTGATTGTGTGGTCTCTAGAGTTGGTGCACAGGATAGAAGCCTTGGAAGATAAGATCATGCACATTGTGGATCATTGCCTTGATCGAATCATCGGAGGTTTTATCACTGAATTCATGGTAGACACGTTAGTCAACTACAACAAGGCGGAATGAAGATTTGTCAAAGGACCACAAGGTAAGTATGTTAAATCTTTGAACACCTAGATTAAAATACTACTGTGTGAAAAGCAGGTTATGCAAATAAATTGATGCTTGGGGCTACGCGAAGTGTGAGGATCTATAGAAATGAAGGTAGAATAGAGATATAAACTAGCCCTTTTATTTCACCTCTACGAGAAAGTGATGACAAGCTTGTGAAGATTTCACCAAGATGTGCGATCAGTCTGATAAGGAAACAAATTCTGTGCATACCACCTCCACCTAAACCACCACTAATTTCACCATATTCACCCCCATGTCCACCCACACCACCTTCGCCACCACCACAATTCAATATGGTGAGTGCAATAAAGTTGTTGGTGTTCAAAGGAGTAGGGAACAAAGATTTTGACCAATTCTTGTTCGTGGTAAAGGCTGTATGGGAAGCACTAGGAGTCATGGATGACAATATAAAGAAGGGAACGATGTTAAGAGCATTGCAAGATCACGCACTAAAGTGGTACATTAAGCATTCTAATGAAAATCCAAATGCACGGATCACAGATATCCAAGTTGCACTGTATAGGGAATTTAGCAGGCCAAAATTGGAGACACAATCGATTACAGGGTTTAAGGAAATCACGATGCTTCCATTTGAGAACCCCTCAGAGCTCGATAAGAGATTGAAGGGTATGATTCATGAAGCCAGCATTAGCTTGATGAATGGGCAACACCACACATGGTTTTTAGTGTCATGAGTGCCGCATCTAAGGACCGCGTTGTCACAGCAGAAGTTATCCACCCACGCCAAAACTTTGGAGATCGCAATGAGACTGCACAAGGCCCAATATAAGATCCTAGCATGGGTGTCCAATAGATCCATGCACAACTAGAAAATTTATGTCTAGTGATGCAAGGTTTGAAATAGGATAGGACAACTTGCCTAGAGGCGCTTGAGGAGGTATGGTGAATAAAGTGAAAAGGCCAGGGACATGACAAGGACCATTGTCCAGTCATTGCAAACTACCTGGTGGGACGAGGGCTATTGCCATTAAGACTAGAGGAACAAGCACGACTGAGTTTGGTGCCTACACTATTGTGCATGATTTGTCAAATAGAAGGGAAGCATGCTACCGATAACTACCACCTATTACGAAAGTATACGTAGACGTCCCAACAGTTGTTCTGTAACTTCTACAGATCAGTAGGTCATGATGAGTGCACCTATAGAAGTTATGAACTGATGATGGATTAGACCTCTACCTATATTTCAGATCAAAACGCAAGCCATCAATCAAAATTCATGGATGGCGCACACTGGATTTCAGGGGTGAGATGGCGATGGAGGTGGAATGGGACCAGGAAGGTGACGCGGACACCTAATTTGTTACAATTGCAGAGGGCCAGGGCATAGTGCCTATGATTATACAAATCCGACGAGAAAATCATGCTTATATTGTACCCATTTTGATCACAAGATAGAGGATTTCCCTACACTGATAGCAAGGTTGCGCGATAAAGGAATGCTCCAACCTCCCCCAACTCAAAGCCTGCAAATGATGAGGTCTGAGCTGCATGAAGAGGACCCGAATGTAAACATCATGCTCCAAAGTGGTATCATGTATGAGATGACAAGGGAAAGCAACCCGAAGAGAGTTCTTGGGTTTGCAAGGCTCCTACAAAGGAACCAGAGTTCGATTTGGAGCATGCGAACTAGACATTCATGGAAGCTAAGAAGAGCTTCACGAATCCCTCCACTTCAGGTAGTAAACACAAACTAAAACCAGAGATGGACCCATGAATGCTTGCTACCTTTCTAGAGAAATACATGAAGCTGATGCGTGACAGCAAGGATGTAAAGGGACTGTAGTAACTCATCACTAGGTGCATTGGGTCAAGAGAACCACGCATAGTCTGGAAGCTCGAGAAGCACATAACACAAACATGAAGGGTGATAAGATTAACTCCACAAATCAAGGAATATGAAATGGATCAAGTGCTTCTAGATTTAGGATCAGACGCAAACGTACTACCAAAGCAAACATGGGAGAACATGGGTAGTCCCACATTGCAATGGTTTACGATTCAATTTCAAATGGCAAACCAACAAAAGGTCCTACCGATGGGAATATTGCAGGGAATAACAGTAGATGTCAAAGGTGTGAGCACACTTGTAGATTTCAAAGTGATAGAGATTGACGATGGCAACAATCCCTATCCCGCAGTATTAGGAATAGATTGTGCCACTGACATGAATGGAGTGATAAATCTAAAGAAGTGCAAGATGCTTTTTTAGAAAAAGTCACTACATGTAGTGGTACCTTTAGACCCTATGGAAGGATCAGGCTACACAGAGCTAGTACACGATGATGAGAGCAATGACAAACTAGAATGTATCTACAAGATAACTGCTCGGGAGCAGGATTGGGTGAACCCAACACAGATGGTAGGATTTCATGGGAGTGCGAAAGCTCCTACACATAGATTCGGACAAGGAAATAAAATGATGGCAAAACTAGTTGCATGAGGTAACCACGCTCAATTGCAACATGATGGCAAGATCACTACACTGCATGACCATAGAGGTGAGGGATCTGCCAATGTATGATGGGTTGATAGTGGTGAATGATTTCCTGAACATGTTTGAGAGAGAAGTGCCTAAACAATAGTGTTTCGATGCTGTGAAATGGGCACTGCATGCTACTCTTACAAAGTGGCGGGGTACACACCAACAGAATGCGGGGATGCAGAAGGATGACGCACCTACGATTTGCGAAATTACGGATGCGGCTAATAGGCAAGTATGACGGATGGGATGATCCACGTGCACACGTCAATGGACTAAGGTCTATGGGGAAGAGCCACAACCTGAATGGGTGAATTTGTTCTTTCCTACCTTGGATGTTATACCCATGAATTGGTATACTAAGACAAAGCTTCACCATGGCACAAGAAAATGGGATATCTTGCATGAAGTATTCCTATTAACCTTCACATTTGAAGATCGTTGGTGGGATACTGTTGATGATGCGCTACAAAAAGTAAAAGCAACTATATTCAAAATACCCTAGGAACGAATGGAAGTGCTTCAGCCAGAATCGGTGACCCAGCTGAGCTGTGGGTTGGAGTGTTACAATGTAAATATTGAGGAGGATGATGAGGATCCATAGAATATTAACATTCCCAAAATTGAAGGCTGTCACGAGGTTCAAGGACCATTGGTTGAAGATCCTGACATCATCGCATTGCTAAAAGCAAAGCAGGTAAACATTGGGATAAAGGCTGAACCAACATATGCAACTCTCGGTGATTATTGGGATGATGCCACAGTGCATAAGGTCACTGAGTTAATCCACAAATACCAAGACTTATTCACAACAAAAATTACAAATTTAAAAGGGATCACTGGTGACCTAGGGATGATGAAGATCACCCTGAAACCTGACGCGAAGTCGGTTAAGCAGAGGACTTACCACTTGAATCCAAAATATAAGGAAAAGGTCCATGTAGAACTAGACAAGATGCTCGCAATAGGAATTATTGAGCCAATGGAAGAATCCGACTGGGTGAGCCCTATGGTAGTATAGGAGAAAAAGCATAAGGGTGAGATAAGAATATCCGTGGACCTTAGGAAGCTAAATGACACCTATGCACATGACCCATTCCTGACACCGTTCACAAATGAAGTATTGCAAAATGTTGGTGGCCAAGAAGCATACTCATTCAAGAAGTGTTCTTAGGGTACCATGAGATCAAAATTGTGCTGGAAGACAGGAGCAAGATGACCTTCACAATGGAATGGGGCTACTTTGAATACACCATTATGCCGTTTGGGTTGAAGAATGTGCCAGCCATTTTTTCGCTCATCGTTGTTGCCACATTCAAAGAATACATCCACAAGTTCCTGGAGGTATACTTGAATGATTGGACTGCCTTCGGATTGGTTAACCACCACGTTGTAGGCTTACACTTGATCCTGGATACTTGTCGATGACACTAGATTGTGTTGAACCTTAAGAAGTGCACATTCCTTGTTCCCTTTGGGAACTTGTTGGGACATGTGGTCTGAAAATAGGGGTTAATGGTGGACCCCACAAGATTGCCATGGTTCTAAATTTGGAAGCACCACGAAGGGTTAAATAGTGGCATGCTACCTTGGGACAAACAGGGTACTATAGGAAGTTCATCAAAAGCTATGCCCAAATCACCATGCCAATGGAGAAACTATTGAAAAAGGATGTCACATTTTGTTTGACCGATGATTGCATGAAGAGCCTGGATGTCCTAAAGAGGAAACTGGCCTCCACTCCAATCCTGGTATTCCCAAAATGGGATGTGGAGTTTCATGTCCATGTTGATGCGTTGTGTATCTTGCTGGGAGAAGCATTGACACGAGAGGACGAAGAAGGCTTGGATCATCCTCTCGCATTTTTAAGTCGTAGATTTTCCAAAGTCAAGAAAAACTATTCCATAACTGAGCGCAAGGAGTTGGTGATGGTTTTCATGCTCCAAGAATACTGAAATTATTTGCTAGGAGGACATTTCAAGATGTATACAGACCGTTACGTGCTAAAGTACTTGGTCAATAAGTCTATGTTGAGGGGGGAATATGTAGGTGGCTCTTATTGTTCCAAGAATATGACTTTGAGGTCATGGTCAAACATGGATGCCTAAACATAGGACTGGATCACTTGTCACATGTTGAGACGTGCGATGAACCTACTAGTTTGGAAGAAGGATTACCCGATGTAGAACGCTTTGTCGTGCGCATCGAGGACGGGTACTTTGAAGATATAATCCACTTTCTGACAAAAGGGATTGTGCCAAAGGAATACTCCGCTGAACAAAAGAAGGAATTGGTGGTGTGCGCGATGGATTTCTCAGTCATTGCAGGGCACCTATACAAAATGAGAAATGATGAGATATTACGAAGGTATGTACCTAAATTTGAATGAAATCAGATCCTCATGGAAGCACATGGGGGCACTGCAGGAGGACACTATGCAGGATGCGCGGCCACACAAAATATTCTTCGTGTAGGGTTGTGGTGGCCAATCCTTCACCAGGATTCAAAAGTGCACTGTAAAGCTTGCGATATATGTCAAAGGACAAGAAAACCATTGCAGAGGGACAAGATGTCCTTGAATCCATAAACGACACTCGAGGCATTCGAGAAATGGGCAATTGACTTTGTGGGACCTATAAAATGTCAGGGAAAGAAGGCCATGCACTACATCATCACCACAATGGAGTACCGAACATGATGGGTGGAAGCACAACTAGTCAAAGACCGCACGACTGCTACAGTTTCGACGTTTTTGTTTGAAAATGTGTTAACCCAGTTTGGTTTTCCGAAAATCTTAATGAGTGATCACGGAACACATTTCGTGAATGAAACCATCAACGTGCTCGTAGAATATTTCCAGGTGTATCATCGCAAAAGTACACCGTCTCACCCACAAGCCAATGGGACTGTAGAAGCATTCAACAAAATATTGGAGACTGCATAGACCAAAGTGTGCAATGTGCAGCGAAGCGATTGGGACCTACGCATACCTACAGTGCTATGGGCTTACTCAACAACGTGCAAGAAACTAATGGGACAAACACCTTTTTAGTTAGTTGATGGTGTGGAAGCTGTCATTCCAATGGAATATATCATACCTAGTCTATGCATAGTATTTCTCACAGGGATGATGGATCATGAAGCTCTAGAGGAAAGACTCGAACAAATGGAAGAAATTGAGGAGCAATGGTTCTTGCCTAGTTTTCATCAGCATGTCCAAAATCAGTGTGAAAAGGTCTGGCACAACCACCATATCAAGTTGCGCACCTTCAAGGTAAGTGCCTTAGTGTTGTTATATGACAGTAAATTTGAAAACGTTTTAGGAAAATTCAGATTGAATTGGCTGGGACCATACGTGGTTAAGGAGGTTACAGACAGAGGCGCATCTAGTTAGTCAAACAAAATGGAGAACCCTTCCCAGGCAAAGTGAATGGCAGCCGCTTGAAGCCCTACATGGGTGGGTCGGCTATCTGACTAGTTAGCTGAAGCATAGTCTCCATGCTTTGAGGAACCAGACAAAGGTGCTAGACTATAAACATATGCAGCAACTACGAGTACGGAGGTATGGAAACAATTCAGACACAGAGGTATTATAGTAGCGGATGCAACAGATTGAGCAAGTAGCAGCTCAGTGTGCTGCAAAAATCGGCATAGTTCGAGGATAGTTGGAGGAACTCCATGCCAAGATGACCGTGCTGATAGAGTGACTCAAAGTTGAGTCACGATGTTTGTGTTGGGGGCCTATTGGGCATGGAATCCCCCAAGGCATGTTTTGGGGCTCAAAGGCCAAGTTTTGACCCAATATTGTTGTAAAGTCTTCGCGAATTGTGGGCACGGAGTGCAAAATGTATGATAGAGTCACAGGATTGTCCACCCTAGTCTTCTAAATGTAATGTCAACCCACCCATGGTCCGAGGCTCTAAGTGTAAATGTAGCGAATTAATAGATGGAAAAGTAGAGGCAAAGAGAGAGATTTGAAGTGTCTAAGTGTGTCATGGATCGTATGATAGGAGAAAGCTCTGCAGTTGAGTGCATAGAGGCTTAGTTTTTTGTAGCTGAGTGCGTAGGGTGGATTCGAGTCTGTAACTGAAGAAGAGAATAATAAAGATAAGTTTTATCCAAATTCTGTGTATCTATTCTTGAGTTATCATGTGTTTGATATAAATTGCAGATATACTATTTATTTACTGTATGCACTTGTATGAATGATTTGTATTGCTAGGTATAACTTAACGCATGCAAGTAGGCTAAGTTAATCAACTAATAGTTGAATACTAGTAAGGACAAGGGTAATAATAGTGCTCAGCCCCCGAGTAGGGCTATGTGAAGGCAATATCTTAGGCTGTGAGGTACAGGTAAGTGTGCGTAGTGACGTGCATGTAGGGTCAAACCGCAGACCACTTAAACTCATGAGACATCTCTAGAGTGCAGAAACATGCTACTAGCACCCTCCCATACTACTTCGGGTGAGACCTCAGTCTATGCTCCGCGGACTATTGCCAAAAGGGCTAGTAGTACAAGGATTTGTACCGGTAAATCATCTCTAAACCTGGGTCAGGTCCCAACAAGCCAAAATTTGTGTTGTGGGTTTCTGTCAATTCCACTTCCCTAAGGTTACCTAGGAGGTTCAATCCCATTATAGTGGTCATTTGTCACATATTTACCCCAGTTTGATAGTTACTTCAGTAGATGTGGGATGAGGGTATTACATTACATTTTCGATGTGAAAATTTCTTGGAGTAGTTGTATTTCAATGTGTTTGTGATCATGTTTTAGACATACATATGATCCTAAAGTGCTAAGGAAAAGTTGACATGGTATCATGGCTAATTTGAAGGGACAACTGAATTGGAGTGTGCAAAATGAACAATTAAAGAGGTATTTGATATTCTTGTTGTTAAAGTACTAACAAAATGGTGAATTTGGTCACTAGTCTGAGGTATGATGATAGACTGGTTGGGTTGTCTAAATACAATCAATGGAAGGAAAGGATCAAGTTGGCATTTTTGGTGAACATGATATATGATTTTTCTGATAAGGATATTCAAAATCCAATAAACCCTAAGGAGTTGGAAGTATATGAAGAGTTGTATGCGAAGGCTAAGCTCATCATCCTATATGGTTCCAAATATTTCTTGATACCTCATCTAACTAGGAAGAAAATTGCATGAGAAATTTGGAAGGATATTCAGGACTTGTTCTAGAATAAGAATAAGAATTGATTACTGGTATTGAGAGAGAATTCAAAGAACACTAAGATGTTGGATCAAAAGGATGTGGACTTGTATTTGATGATGATTTCTCAGGTTCAAGGTAAGATAATTTCCATTCAATATAATATTCTAGATTCTGAGCTAGTGAGGACTGTTTTAAAGGATTTATTGAGGAATGAAAGCCATTCATCAAAGAGATTGTTGCTTGAGATGAACTACTATATTGGAACAAGTTATGGGATGTGTTCATCTAAGAAGAAATATAGGATGAGTATCTTTGTATGAAGAGTAAGTCTACTTAAGATAACGTGGCTCTTGCACAAAAGATGAAGGGGAAAAGTGAAGAAAGACTTGAGAAAGTTGAAGTGTTACACATGTGGTGAGTATGGGTATTTTACAAGAAAGTGTATGCAACAAAAGAATGGAGACAATGAGAAGAAAGAGGAGAAATATATGACTACTAAATCTCCAGGTGAGTTGGAGGAATTCTCAGGAAGGCTTCAGGAAGACTTTTCCTTCGTTTCTCATTTCTATGAGGGTACCATTGAAAATGGTGCATGGTGTTAACACTCCGTATTTTTCCTAGGCTAAAAGGGAAACTAGAGAGTTAACCACAAACCACTTTCAAAGCTCAAGTCTAGCCCTTCCAGCTTCATAGAGGGCTCTCTCTATCTGATTTCTAATCTTAGTATTTAGATTTTAAGCTAGGTATGAAAGGACGAGATGGGATTCTTAAATTTTTGGTTGTAAAATGGAAGATAATTTCATTGCACATGGAGTCATAAAGTTTTCACCTAATCAATTAAGATAAACAAATGAGCTGAAAACAGGGCGAGGTAGGCAAACTCCTGGATCTTGTAGAGGTTTTGTGGTGTGCATGAGATGAATAGGAATTAGGATCAATTAAATATAGAGCATACACAAATGAATGGTATACGTAATATCAAAATGAAAACATGAAGATTACATAACAAGCTAGAGCAGAGTACTGCAAGTAAATTTGGATCTTAATATTCTTGTAAACAACTGAATGCAAAAAACATTGATGGGAAATTTTAAAGGAAAACAAATTTATAAAGAGGGAAACATCACCATTTTCTTGATGTGAGAATCCTGGAAGCAATCTACCTCTATATTAGTAAATTGATTACTTCAAAAATATATTTCACTTCTTACAATCACATAATAATATTTTCTTCTTGCATAATCCAAGCCTTAGTAAGTCATTACAAAATATTTATAGAGTTGGTATCGAATTGATTTGGACTTCAAATAAGATTTATTACAAAATAATATCTACTAAAAAAATGTGGATATTTCCAAATTATAACTCATTAAAAGGAAACCTACACTTTTTTTTATTTTCTGTTTAGACTTTAAGGTGAACTGTTGATGACTGTAGCTACTTTTATGCTCTCCAAAAATATAGTATTTCTATTTTCTTTATTCAACTAACTCCAACAACCTATCCCATCGCTCTTCAGTAGGAATTGAAAATTTTACCATGCTCCGAAATCTCTCATCTAATTTTGTGTATGTATGATAAGTTGGTTTTCTTAAAAATAGATGTTGGATTTGATGTTAAATGAAGAGATGATGTTGTAGGCCTTCCATGAAAGCTTCTCCACTTATAGTTCCTCTTGATTTAGGAAATTTGGATACATTTGTAGCTATATTACATAATAGATCTTCATAATTTTCTAATGGAATCAATTTTCCATTAGAATCTCTTGAGGTTGGGATACCTTTCTCCTGCAATACATTAAATTTTATGTTAAATAATTTTACCTGTAAATCCAATTCTTTGCACTTATTGTCCCACTATATCATGGGATTCATCCTTTTTACTTCCATCATTGTGTCTGTTCTATCTTGAATCTAAGACTCTTCAATCTCTTCCTTAGTTTTAGAATTAAACATTTTAATAATTCTATTTTCTACTACGGGCCTATGCTCTATTTCAATCCTTATTTGTTCAATTTCTACCTTGACATTATATACTAACTCTTCCTGCTCAAATATGATTTGAATGGATGACCATAATTTTGTGATGTTTGCATTTATGTTATGTAATATATCTTTTTGGCCTCTTCAAACATCTGAGCTGTTGGAGTCTAATTCTCATACTTTTGAAGTTGTTGTATCAATTTGTAGTTCTTCTACACCTCTGCTAGGTATTCATTATATGATTTTATCTTGCTTTCCTCCATCTTTGTTAGTGTTGTTATTAACTTCTCATTTTCCTTATTTGTTAATGATAATTATCCTAAAGCTTGGTATAGCTTCTCAAAAGAATCTAAAGTTGATGCTTGTCTTGTTTTTTGTACTTCCTAATGCGTTGATGTACCTGTTGTTGATGTACCTACTGCTTCCAATTAGTTCTTTTCCTTCAACAATGTTTCCATGTCCTTTTCCATATTTTGGATTTGAAAATTCTATTCAACTATTTTTTTGAAAAACTTTTCTTTTTCCATTTTTAGATTGGTTACTTCTTTGGCCTGAGGGTGCTATGTTGTTGGAAGATTAATTTGTTTCTCGAGGTCTTGAATATTCGCATTTTTGTTTTCAAATATCTCCTCAACCGCCTTGACATCACAAGGATCATATCCTACTTTGATTATTAAATCTTCTAAAGTTTTAGTTCTAGTGTCTTCAGTCAAAGAAGACATTCGTTTTATTTTCAACTGTGAATTCATATATTCAGAGAGTCTTGCAACTTTGAGGCAGCCATGGCTAAACTGGTCAGTGTTGAATAAATCGTCTCACCTGTTTGCTTATGAAAATTGGTTTGATCGATTGCATGAACCTCTTTGGTATCAACAAAAAGTATTGAGGCTTTGTAGTCTTGTGCACTTCTCAGGGCTAGAAATGTAGGTTCCGGAAAGGTCATTTGGACCTACCCCTTTTCTATGTTAAATGTAGACAACAACCTGTATTGAGTGGTGGAAATTTGATTCCAAATATTTTTATATGTTGAAGCCTTCAATTGTTCATTCTTCCTCTTGATCTCCATTTATCTTGCAAAAATATTTTGTTGTGCTAGAATCTAAGATGTAGAAGGGATAGGTGACTTAGTTGTATCCTCAACATATGGGAACGAAGTGGTGGGAATACCTATCAAAACCATTGTACTTTTCTCCTATTAGTGCTTCTTTTCTGAGGATTCTTCTTGAACATTTATTTCATGAGGACCACTCTTAGTATTAGTCTTTCCATCCTTATTTCTCCTCTTTAAGACATGTAAGTCTACAACTTGTGCTCCTAAATCTGTAGGACACATACTTTCCCTTGGTCTCTTGATTTCTTTGTCTTTTGAATAGGATTTTGCAGAGATGATTGAATGAAAATTTGTTCTTCATCCTCCTATAATGTGTTTTGTGTCAACTAATCCTGATTAACATACCACTCTATCTTTTGCCTAGGTCTATATGCATATGGATTGGTCTTCTTCTCAACTCCTAGCTTTCAAATTATTGCTAATGGATCATAAGACCATGTGAAGCTTGGTTTAAATTTCATCTACTTTAATATTTCCTCCACTTCCTTTGTTGCTGCTCTGGTATTTAGAATATAAGGCCCAACATGTGCCTTCTTGGTTTCTTTTTATTTGATATAAAATGAAATTCATCCATGTTTAACATTTGTCTAGTGTACTCCAAAGTGAACATAATTAATGGTACAAAAACTAGTAATATATAGGGAGGACGTTTACGCCCATAGATTTGAATCTCTATATAGTTTTGGTAAAGATACCTGTCTCCAACTTTATCTTGCTCTTAAAGACGCAAAAATTTCTTGATCTTCGTTGAAATCATTGGTATAACATCACTGCTAAGTAGACAAAAGGATGTATTTAAAAACTAATCCACAAAATTAGTGAATGAATAATCTTCAGAATCTCTTTTGATTAAACAAGTGTAGTGAATGATTGATAATGGACTTCCCTGATCATCCATCCTCTATAACTAGAACTTGAACCTATCTTATTGGTAGAATATAATCAAATATGCTAAGATTGATTGGTGTTTGAATGAACCTTGATCTTTAAACTTGAGAAACTGCTCATGTATAAATCTCATTGGTACTAAATATAATTAAAAATGAGTGATGGTTTCTGACCAACTGAAAAAACTAATAAAAACCCTAACACTACCTCATCTACCCACTAGTGTGTGTGGTAACCTAATAGGCAAGTAACCATAGAAATGACTTGTCTTGACATCTCAGGGAAAATAGAAGCAGAGTATGGAGGATTCTTTCTAGGAAATTCAGAATTTTTAGGTAGGAAAATGTTCAAAAATATAGGCTCACTAGGAGAAGGTAAACTTTTTGTATACCCATCTTAGTGCATCAGTGGAAAATGGGTGCAAAGAGGCCTGCGGATTTATTTGATGAGCTTGGGAAATGCTTTCTGGGGTAATTGAAAACATGACTTCATTGTTTTGAGAAACTATTGCTTTATAGCTAAGGAGGTACCTGAGATGACATCAGGTAGGAAATTCTGGGAAAACTTGAGTTTGGGGAAAGGTCAGTTGAGGTAGAAATGATTCCTAGATAATTAAATCATGAATGTGGTCTAAATAATTTTGTTTTTCCTAATTATGAAGCTCATACAGATCAAACCCACAATGTGTTTTTTCTATCTTGTACTGGGTATCATTCAAAGGGGGCATATATAACTCAGGGAGATGAGGTACCATAGGATTCTCATCAGGCATCTTTCCCTTTCCTTTGTGTGAAGGCATTTTTAATTTCTATCGGAAGTTCACAAAAACAATGTTACTTGGTCACAATTTGATTGGTTGTAGAAGGGAAAAACTTTGCAGAGGGTGCTGATGAGCTTGGAAATCTTTTAATATAAACCTGTGTGGATAAAATAACAAGAAAAAGGGAATAATACAACTTGATATGGGATTTTATAACAGGAATTGAAGGTGACCAATGGGATTTATATTATTTTGGAGCATAACATTTATGGATTTTTAGACATTGGCGGGATAAAATTTAATGGCCAACGATTATATGACTATTGGCAAGATATTTGAATGCTAATGGTTACATGACATGGAGTATGGGCTATGTGGACGAAGTGGTGGATGAGTGGTGTCAACGATGGATTAGGAGAAAACAGGTGAAAGGAGCATCAAATGCTAGTTTTTCATGGGGGCGTGGAAGGGTTAAGATTTGTAGTCGATAAAGGGAAGGGATCCCAAGAAATAACTATGGAGCTACCACATTAGCTCAGGTAGTTTCATTGTAAACCAAATTTTGGACCCCCCTCCCCTACCCCTTATGTCATGGAAGGTCAAGGGGGTCTGAACATCGTCGCCCATGATTGATCTGCCTGGGGACGATATCAACCACTCAAAAGTAAAAACACTTTATGGAAAGTGAAAAAAATAGTCAAATCACCTTTATAACAAATTTTAAAATGCTATTTCATATACTTTAACTATTGGTGACATTTAAACTAGTGCGCCTCTTTAGGGTTTTCTTATTTTTTATTTTTTTATTTTTCTTTTCCCATTTAATCTTTATTTTTTCTCCTTTATACTTTTTCTTTTCTTTTCTATTTTTTTCTTTCTTTTCTATTTTTCTTTTTATAAGCTAGATGATCTTAAAATTAAAAATAATTTACAATATCCTTATGGGATAAATGGCTATATAACCATACATATATTACTATATGTATAGGACCCTAACACATGGTACATGGATAGTAGAGCATTGAACCATATGACAAGTTCACATGATGGTTTTGAGAATCTAAAAAAATGGGACTTCAAATTACACATGGAGGTGGTAATAAGAGTTAGAAAACTATTAAAGGGTCACATGTTGTGTCATTCAGGATGGAGTGAGGTAGGATGTTACGAGTTCACGATGTACTGTGGATATTAGAACTCAACTACAATTTTCTCTTTATCTTAGTGATCGAGGTGAAGGGGTTTGAGGTGATATTATGAGAAGGGAAAGTAATACTTAGGCTTAGAGCATTTAACTTTTTTGAGGATACCATTAGAGTTAGGAAGAGTGGTTTATATGGGATTAAAAAACAACCTATAGATCAAGGAAGTAAGCAGGCTCTTCAGGCTCAGAGGGAGTGAAGTTCAAGTGTGAGTTTGCAGGTTTAGAGGGATAATTTGTAACCCAAGAAGAGTGCATGGTTATTAGGGAGTAAGGAGACTTCTATAGTTCGAAAGAAGGAACCGTGGAATGGGATTGAATCCTACCATGTGAATAAAAATTGACAGACCTCTAGGGGCATAGACATTATCGAGGACAGTGTTTTCAATTCTATAGGGTATGTTGCAGTGGTGGACATTAGATATTAGGCTAGTATTGTTGACAAGTTACATCCAAGTAGTGGAAGTACCTCCCTCACTGGGAGGGAGTGTTGTGATGTGTATATTTGGAGGTAAACCCAAAACCCCTATGGTACTAGGCTTTTGAGGAGTTGACCCATGAAAAAGATGTTTTGTGGGAAATGTGCATAACTGGTGGACTTTGGAACCAAATTTATGGGTTAGAGACCCAAGAGAAATGTATTGTTTATTCTATTGGTTGTATGAGAGGCACATTTGATTGGATAAAGGGAACCTAAGGCTACAATGGATAGGGTTAAATTTAATGAAAATAATTTTATTTAATATTATATTTGTTTTTGAGAATGTAGGATCAAGTCAGCTTCGACTAAAGTCATGACCCTTGGTTGGAACTTAACTCCACTAAGAATATTGTAAGTAGAAGTAAGATTGAGTTCATTTGAAACATCAATTGCAATTTTTCTTGTGTGAAGACAAATCCTAAGAGAAGGACGTAGACACTTGAGAATGTTGAGCTAGATTAGCTGGAGGAGTTTCTCTTATGTCTAATATGATCTGAGGTTTGAAGCATTCATTCAGCTGGTTTGTGATATGGTTATGGGCATAAGACTATTGCTCTCTCTAATTGAGACAAGTTTAATGTTCTTCTATTAAGGAGAGATGATACCCTTATCTTTGCTAAAAATAGAGGTTGTATTACAGGTATATTTGGTCACATCACTCACAACTTTCAGATAAATACTTTTAGGGCTCATGAAACACTAATTCAGTTGACACATGCCCTGGAGAAGTCAACTCATTGAATGCCTCCTTCTATTAAAGTTTCATGGCCTGAAGCCCTCCTAAAAAGCCTACTTGGGATACCAGTGTAGCCTATGCCTTAAGACAATGTGTTGCAAAGCAAGCAAGCCCATTGTGGCTTGCACTGTAGTGCACTAAGGCCCTCGTTAGCCTATGCTGGGTGAGTTTGAGTGAGATTTGCATAGGGTTTTTGGAATATTCCTTCATTCTAGATGAGCCTAGAAGGTTCCTATCTGTTATCCCCTCCTGTGAACTCGAAATTGGATAGGCTAAGGATCCATTAACCTCCTATCCTCACATCCCTTGCTCCATGGATGCTAACTCCAAGATTGGAAAGCCATTCAATACCCTAATTTATGACAAAACGACCTCCATTTCCTATAAATTGAGCACTCATCATAGTGATGAAGGGGCTAGAATCTAAAGTTTGTAAGGAAATTTTGTTGGTTTGAGGATTGAGTTTACGTAAAGCAATGTTATGCTACTTGAGTCTTGAGATTTTGAAGTGGTGAGGGTGGAACTGAAGTTGGAGGAGTGGCCCACGATCGAACTGTATTGCGTGATACTCTTCCTTATACATTAATAAAGAGCTTACTCATTTTCTCATATGATTGTTTGTATCTGTGATCATTATGTCTTTGAATGTATTCGATTCCATTGTTTTATAGTTGATAGTTCATGTATGCTTTGATCGTTTCTTGTTTCTGTTTCTCTTGATGCAGGTACCTTTTGAGTGGATTTAGTTCAAGTGGGAGAGACGGGAGAGGTTCAAAAGAGATTTAGGAAGTGAAAGGAAATAATTACGTTCCACTATCTCATCTATCTTCTATAAGAAAAGGTTAAACCACTTTCATTCTATTGTTGAAGGTGTAGTCACCCACCTAAGGAAGATGTGTTTATCCGTCGATGCAAATTCCATGTAACAAATTGGCTACCATACTAGGAAATGACTATCGTTCTAGGTGCATGCTCCCCAAGGTACTGAAAGGGTGTTTCTAAGTCAACTTCTTGGATAATGTGTTGATGTCAACAAGAAGTGACTCATTGTAGGAGGGCCTTGATGTATCCCACATCAACAACACGAAATGAGTGTAGTGATTTTGGACACGAAATTTGAATGAATAGACAAGGTTCAGGAGTGACAGTCATGAAAATGAAGGTTTATGAGTATTGCAAAGGATGAAGTTTTACTGAGTGACTACTCTTGAACATGTCAGCGACACTAAATGAACTGGCAACATTGACCCAAAACCAAAGTGATGGATGGTGTGATAGACCATAGGTATGATAACCATCAAGCAGATAACGCAACCCAAATAGTCACGAAGATGAAGTGAAAGTGTCATGTTCAAGACCAACTTGATATCATCAAGTGATTTACTCCTTTTCCAATTTCCCCAGTCATTGTTGACCAATACCTCTTTATTTTTTTAACAATATTGAGGAGGTTACTTATTATTGTAGTATAATTCCACCCTTTGGGTTAATCCATCGCTATGTGATGTTTTGATGATCCTATAAAAGTTGAAACTCGGTCTTGTCTTGATGGACAAGCTTGTCACTATTTGATATTTTAGCGAGTTTAACGACAATGATAACTCGGTCCTTTTCATATTTAAAGAGTTTGAAAAGAGACAAAAGGAAGACTCCACAAGTTATGTTTCATAAATTTGTCTCTCAAGACCGAAAAAGCATAAAAAAATACAAGAGAGAACCTATTGACCATGTTCGATCAACGCATTCCTTTTTCATAAATAATCTATCTTAGTTTAGAAAAGGGTTAAACTAATACTGAGTATATGTCATTTCCAATCCATTTACGAGCTGAAATGGACAAGTGCTCGATAATATTTTCATATTTCAAGAGTCTAAAAGGAGCTTAAAGAGGACTCCACTTAGAGGAATGAATGGTGTCTAGGATAGCAATTGGTCCGATGATGTTGGAACTTCTCAAAACATGTTGATTTATGTTAAGAGGCTGGCTAACAAGACCAGTCATTGCCATTGTTCCTCAAAAAGGGTATAACAACCAGGTGAAAGACTATGATCAGCCAAGCAGATAGTGATGATGGAAGGAGAAAAACCAAGACTCATCTACTAAAGTAGGCTAATAAAATGGAAATCACAAGGGTTAAAATGGAGATGGGTTCATTTTTACACAAGCTTGAACCATAGGGAACTATGCTTGGATTCAGTTTCATGTTTACACAAGATTGAAATGAAAAAATATGCTTGGGTTCAGTTTCATGTTTACACAAGCTTGAAATGCAAAAACTATGCCTAGATTGTTTACATGCCCCCCAAGATTCATTACATTCACTTGACTAGTTGTGGCTATTAGGTGGATCAAATGAAGGTTAATTTATGAGATCAAGTGAAAGACCTGACTTGGATTTTACGAGATCTAATAAAAGAATTGAATTAGAACTTTGATCCAGGGGACCTTACTTCATTTTTTAATGAGATTAACAAAAGAGAAGGAACTTTGCTCTAATTCCTTGTTTCATTTTTTAACGAGCTTGACACAAGACAAGGAATTATGCTCTAGGACCTGTTTCATTTTTAAATGAGGTTGACACAGTAAAAGAACTATCCTCATATTCCTTGTTTCATTTTTTAACGATATTGACACAAGACAATGAACTATGCTCATATTCCTTGTTTCATTTTTTAATGAGCTTGACACAAGACAAGGAACTATGCTCATACCCTTTGTTTCATTTTTTAACGAGGTTGACACAAGACCAGGAACTGTCCTCAGATTCCTTGTTTCATTTTTTAACGACCTTAACACAAGACAAGGAACTATGCTCATCCTTTTTCGTAAATAATATATCTAAGTCTAGAAAAGGGTAAAACTTATACCGAGTAGATGTCATTTCCAATTCGTTTATGAGCTGAAAAGGACAAGTGCTCAACAATCTCCCTGAATGATGTGTTTGGTGTATCACAGTGTACAAGGCGACCAACTTGGTTACCGATGAATGGATAGGAACCTAATGTACTCCTCCGATATATACCTGAAAATATGTGGAGGCCTAATATGTGTTAGCACTGTCTAATGAGAAACTGCACAGTGAGAGGGTTCCTTTATACCTTTTGTACTATAACACCGCCCTATATACCCAAAGGTACGTGGACAAGCTACAATATACTTATGTACGGGGAATGAGGTATGACACTTGGAATGTATCATACACAATTAATGACATCTGATATGTTTTACGATGCCAGAACACGTCTCTAGCCTAGAAACTTTAAATGCTATTTGTTAGGTGACAATTTTGGTTCAACGAGTGATTTCTTTGATTAGATATCAGAAAATTCAAGTCAAATCTTTCACTTGATCTCACAAATGAACCTTTATTCAATCCACCTAATAGCCATGAATATTCTACTTAGGTGAATGTAATGAAGCTTGGGGGGTATGCACCCATAATTGAGTCATCATGCTGAGGGCATGTAAATAATCAAAGCATAGTTTTTCATTTCAAGCTTGTGTAAACATGAAACTGAACCCAATCATAGTTTTTCATTTCAAGCTTATGTAAACATGAAATTGAATCCAAACATAGTTCCATATGGTTCAAGATTGTGTAAAAATGAACCCATATCCATTTTTACCCTCATGATTTCCATTTTATCGGCCTCTTCCTTGAGATGAGCCTTGGTTTTTCTCCTTCCATCATCACTATCTACTTCGCTGATCATACACTTTCACTTTGTAATTATACACTTTTTGAGGAATAGTTATAATGAGTGGTCTTATTAGCCAACCTCTTCACATAAATCAGCAACTTTTGAGAGGTTCCAACATCACCAGACCAATTCCTATACTAGACACCACTCATTCCTCTAAGTGGAGCCGTCTTTAAGCTATTTTCAGACTCTCGAAATATGAAAATCTTGCCGATTTCCTGTCCTTTTCAGCTCATAAATGGATTGGAAATGAAATCTAATCAGCATAAGTTTAACCCTTTTCTAAACTGAGATAGATTATTTATGGAAAAGGAATGCGTTGATCGAACAGGGTCAATAGGTTCTCTCTTGTATTGTTTTATGATTTTTCGGACTTGAGAGACAACTTTACGAAAAAGAACTTGCAGAGTTTTCTTTTTTTCCCTTTTCAAACTCTCTAAATATGAAAAGGACCGAGTTCTCGTTGTCGTTAAACTCGTTAAAACATCAAATAGATACAAGCTTGTCCATCATGATAAGACTGAGATTCACCTTCGCTAGGCTCGTTAAAACATCACGTAGCAATTGATTCACCCGAACGGTGGAATTATACTACAAGCATATGTTATCTTTCTCAAGGCTGTTAAAAATATAAAGAGGTATTGGTAAGCAATGACTGGGAAAAAGGGGAAAAGGGATAAATCACTTTATGGTAGAAAGTTGCTCTTGAACATGACACTTTCACTTCATCTCCATGACTATTTGGGTTGGGTAATCTACTTCATGGTTATCATACTTGTGGTCTATCACACCATCCATCACTTTGTTTTTGGGTCAATGTTGTCAATTCATTCGGTGTCACCAACATGTTCAAGATAAGTCACTCGGTAAAACTTCATCCTTTGCAATACTCATAAACCTTCATTTTCATGACTGCCATTCTTGAACCTTGTGTCATCTGTCACATTCCGTCTCCAAAATCACTACACTCATTTCGTGTCATTGATGTGGGATACATCAAGGCCCTCCTATGATAAGTCACTTCTTATCAATACCAGCACATTATCCAAGAAGTTGACATAGAAACACCCTTTCAGTACATTGAGGCTTGCATACATAACTCCAAGTTTCTCATTTCCAGCGACAGGTTGACATCACTGGCCTTCGACAGAAAGACTTTTTATGGAATTTACATCAAAAAATCTATTCACACCATGTAGAATGTACTATAGTACCTTGAGAATCATTACCATTATCGGAAATCTCTCTTGCGTCTATTAACAACTTACATCATTGGTTGGTAATCAGTTCCCATGTTCAACATCAGATCACATATTCACATGGGTAGACTCATACTTGAGCGTACTATTAAACAAGATAAAAGACCCCAGATCTAGTTTCATCCATCCAGGTTGTCATTTTAGGAAAGTACTAAATCATTTGTACGATGGCTTTACACTAATAGTCATCCCATCATGGGTCTATATCTATAGAGGACTATCAATGTACATGTAACGAAAATTTTTATATGCTGATTATGGGCATGCCTTCCCTTAGTAGTTCACGAAAAATAAAAAATATGATGATGTTATGTATTGTAATCGATCCAAGTCATCATTCACTTCAGTTCCTTTCCATCACATCATAAAGCATATCACTCGACATTATCATTTTTGACCTCATGCTTTAGGGGGAAACTGTTACAGGTCTATTTGAGCACATCACTCCCAAAATTCAGATCAATACTTTTAGGGGTCATCCAATCCTAGTTTAGTTGTTACATTCCCTAGAGAATTCAACTCATTAAATGCCTCCTATGAAAGTTTCATGGATTGAAGCACTCTTGAAAAGCCTCCTTTGGATACCAGCACAGCCTATGTCCTAAGACAGAGTGCGCAGTGTAGGAAGGCCCACTGTGGGCTGCACTATAGTGCACTTTGGCCCTCTTTAGACTACACTGGGTGAGATTGAGTGAAATTTGCATAGGGTTCTAGGAAAATTCCTTCATTCTAGATGATTCTAGAAGGTTCCCATCTCTTATCCCCTCTTATGAACTTGAAATTGGATAGGCTAAGGATCAATTAACCTCCTATCCTCCCATCCCTTGCTCCATGGAAACTAACTCCAATATTAGAAAGCCATTAAATACCCTCATTAACGACAAAACCACCTCCATTTCCTATAAATTTAGCACTCATGATAGTGATCAAGGGGATAGAATCTAAAGTTTGTAAGGAAATTTTGTTGGTTTGAGGATTGAGTTTATGTAAAGAAATGTTATGTTGATGGAGTGTTGAGCTTTTGATGTGGCGAGGGTTGAATTGAAGCTGGAGGAGTGGCATGGGATCAAAATATATTGGGTGATACTCTTCCTTCTACATTAATAAAGAGCTTATTCCTTTTCTCATATTATTGTTCATATCTGTGATCATTATGTTTTTCAATGTATTTGATTCCATTGTTTTATAGTTGATAGTTCGTGTATGATTTGATCGTTTCTTGTTTCTGTTTCTATTAATGTAGTTACCTTTAGAGTGGAATTAGTTCAAGTAGGAGAGATGGGAGTGATTCAAAATAGATTTAGGAAGTGAAAGGCAACAAGTAAGTTCCTCTATCTCATCTATCTTCTATAAGAAAAGGCTAACATACTTTCATTCCATTGTTCTAGGTGTAGTCACCCACCTAGGGAAGATGTGTTTATCCATAGATGCAAATTCCATGTAACATGTTGTGAGGCCTTTGGTGAAGCTAGAGTTTGGGACAAGTTCCCTCAAGGTCTTGCGTAAGATATTAAGGGATGGGAAGTGTACTGACTATAAAGTTTTTATATCTCAAGTGGTTGTAGGCTAGGGAAGCCCATGAGGTAGCAGTAGGAGCTTTAACCGTGCCAAGAAACCTCAGATATATAGTTACACAAGGCTGAGACTTTTGAGGACTAAGGAGAGATCCTTGAAAATGTACGTGGTATTTTCTTTAAATTGATTATTATTGAGTTTATATGGTGTAGGTATGTAGTTGAATGAGGGAGAGGAAAACAACGTTTTCCAGGATATATACTATGGTGCAGGAGTAGCTACCCACTGTGATATTGTTGATGCATTTGATTCACTAATTACAATGATATTGGAATATAAAATCTACTATTAGTGGGAAGAATTGTCAATCCTAATGTACATTGTATTTGAATGGGAAAACCATTGTGTCAAGGCCCAATTATTGAGATGGTTGTGCAAGTGCATATGGAGCAGCATAAAACCTTGTGAGATGCTAAAATAAGAGGTATTACAATGAAAATATTCATGGTGTGTATATGTGGAAGATGACCTACTAGGTGTTCTGTGACAAAGAGAACTGAAAGGGATATTGGATAAGGTATTTCTTCAGCAAGAGTGTTAATTGTTTCATTGTTCTTTGGCAGATTGAGAGTCATAAGTTGTTGATACCAAGCCCTATTTTTCCCTGTATTAAGGGATAATTATTAGGGCCATGATCACTCGTATGAGTTCCTTCTGTTTTCTTATAAAATTTTTAATATAAATAAGTTTTGGGTCTCCAATATATTGTGTACTTTATTGATTCACTGTTGTTAAATTTTCATTATGAAAAGTACTTGGGGTTGTGTTATTTTAGTGTGTTTGTGTGTGATTATTTTTTAGACGTAAACATGATTCTCATCACACACAATCACACACAAAAAAGACTACAACATGATTATACAATATTTAGTTAGCTTTAATTAATATTATCATATGACATCAGTAATCCCATCGTCATTGTTATGATTGATATTATAACCCCATATCAAAAATATGTGATAAAAATATTTCACTTTGACATTATTTTCTCTAAAACATCGCAAAACTTTGTTGGAATTCCAAGAACAAAACTGAGTAATCTGCACAATTCAAGTGGCCAACAAAGCATCAAATTCATTTTTGCATTTAAAAATACAATTTAAACAATACAATATAT